>CAUYSK010053191.1:0-28040 GCA_963575035.1 Avahi laniger
ACCACCTGCTGGCTCAGAGACTAAACAGGGCATGTCATTATCGCAAGGAAAATCAAAAGGTAAGAAGCAACAGCTGATCCAGGTGGGAAGGAATCAGTGAAACAACTCTGGAAAAATGAAGAATCAAGCAGAAAGCACACTCCCTAAGGGGAACACCAGCTCTCTATTTTTCCAATTTCAATAAATCCAGTAAAGAGAAGAAAAAACAGTTCATCTTTGTCATGTTGTTTCCCTCTCTGAAAGTAGGAAGGATAATACGAAATTTCCTTCTCTTTTCCTGACATTATTCTCTATATAGGCTTACAGAACATAGAGATATACAAATTAACCACCTGCAGTTCAAATTTTGAATTTTGTAATTCATAATGTAATAATGTGATACTGGGGTGTAAGTAACCAAGTTAACTGACAATGTTACTACATTTGCTGTACAAAATATAATGTCTTCTCCATTGCTCACACTTTGTGCGTGCCCTCACTCCGCAAATAAAGCAATCGTCGCTCCCAGAGTTTGAGCAGCTGCCACAATGTCGGCCGCTACTGGAGGCAGAGCTGCTCCCAGGGCCCAGGTCTGGGAGGCTCTAACCTCCCACTTCATGTCACGCCGAGTCGCTGCCTCTGTCACCAGCACAAAAGGTACCTAACTTTAAAAATAGGGTTCACCCACGTGATTCCCTGAAGTAGCACCTCATTTACTGGTGAGAAAATTGCAGCCCAGAAAGCTGCGGTGGTTTCCAGGCTCACACTCTCAGAGCAAGACCCGAGCTCGGTTTTCTTGACCGACTGCCCGAGCTCCCTTCGCATCTCGTCTGTGCTGAGGAGCATCAGGTAAAACAGAAATGTAACTCGGGAAGGCGAGCCCCGTGGGCGCCCTATCCACACCCTATCGGAGCTGGTCCCTACCTGGAAAGGACAAGGAAGCAGAATGACAGGGCACCCAGGGAGGGGAGAGCCAGGGAACGTCCTCGCTCACCGAGGATGCCCTGGGGACTACACACCAAGAAGGAAACACACTTTCCAGAACATCTCGCACAGAGCAGACAATCAATCTGTATTAATTTCCTTCCCCTTCTGCATGATTTTTCCTATACATTTATCTTGTCAACTAAA
Source organism: Avahi laniger (assembly GCA_963575035.1). Taxonomy (NCBI): domain Eukaryota; kingdom Metazoa; phylum Chordata; class Mammalia; order Primates; family Indriidae; genus Avahi; species Avahi laniger. The sequence continues at coordinate 1,111 of CAUYSK010053191.1, forward strand.
AGATACCGCCTGCCTATCTCTAGAATTCCATGCTGGAGTAGTATTGACAAGCAAAAAATAAAAAAAAATAAAATAAAAACCCATCCTTCTGCTTCTCCGTGCAAAATTAGAGGAGCCAGGACCCTGCCCCTTTCTTTAATGGGTCACGAGGGACTCAGAGAGCTTTCATACAGCAGGGTATTCAGGCTGAGGCTCAGAGACTTCCGAGCATATTTTGGTGATTAGGAAAAGCAAATGCTTAATTCCTCAAGGGCTTTGTCCACCATGCCTGACACTTCCGGCTGGCTTCTGAGATATTGAATCCCTTTTTCTCTCCCTCCTAAAAAAACATTCACACATTTCACTTATAATGTGCCATATTAAGGGGATATGGATTTTCATCTCTTTGGCTTCTGTAAGCTTCTGAATATATTTTATTAGGAAAAAAACTGTCTACTGAGGGGTCTGGGATCATAGTACTTATATAAAGCCTTAGAAAACCAAAACACCAGAGAGATCAGCCAGGATCATATTTGCTTGAGGATATGCCGGGCTTTCTGGAAAAAAAGATAAAGAAGATCACAATAACAGAAGAAAGAGTTTTGTTTTGTTTTGTTTTGTTTTTTAGCTTCATATGTTTTTCCCAAGATTTCATTTTTTAAACATATAGAAAAGTAGAAAGAAAATGAGCACTTCACATTTATAGGCTAAACATACATCAAAAATGGTGTCTATTTAATCAAATATGCATATTCTCTCCTACATATTTTCCTCTTGAACCATTTAACATAAGTAGCTGACATCATGGCCCTACACTCTTTCTGCCTCTTAGGGGGGTTTTCCTTCTCCTCCTCCTCCCCCTCTTCCTCCTACTCTTTCTCCTTTTTTCTCTGTTTTTTAATCTGAAATCCAATTAAAATTCATGCATTGGATTCAGTTGCTATGCCTTTTAATCTCTTTCAATATCGGACAGGTCTCCCTCATGTGTTTGCTTGTTTAATTTTAATTGCATTGTATTGTTTATGTGGTCAGTGACATTGTAGAATGTCCCACTCTCTAAATTTCTGTGATTGGTTCCTTGCAGTGTCATTCAACTTGCTCTTCAATCTCCTGTGCTTTCTTTGAAGTGGAATTGAAGTCTAGGACAAGGGTCAGCACACCACTGGCCATGGGCTGGATCTGGTCCACAACCTGTTTCTGTGAATAAAGTTTTATTGCATCACAACCAAACCACGTGCATATCAGTTATTTATATACTATCTGCTTTGATGTTATGACAGGTTTGAATAGTTGTGATCGATGTGGTCCCCAAAACCCAAAATATTTATTCTCTGACTATTTACAGAAAAAGTTTGTCAATCCCTGGTATAGAAGTTTGATTAGAAGCAAACTGAAAATTTTGGATAAGGATCCTTCAGGGGTGATATTGGGCCCTTCCTATTGCGTCATATCCAGAGGCGTATGTGCAGATTATCCCACTAAAAACACTCAGTTTTATCATCATCTCCATCATCTCTTTTTTTCTTTGCATGATTATGAACTTGTTTGCAATTTTAGGGTGTTTTTCCCTTTTTTATTTAATTTTCCTAACATATAAGACATTTTGTATTTTTCTTATCTTGGGTTCCTAGAGAAGCCATTCATAGAGAGAGGTAGTGCCTTGGAACTTCCTGCAAAGCAACCTGAAGGATGCTGGATGGACCGGCCACCACGTGCTGTACACTCCGAGCACTGGAAAAGCCCTGGGCTTCGGGAGCAAGGCCCTAGAGAAGCACGCGTGCTGTAGGAGCCCCGTGAGAGCAGCACCGGGTCCGGGAGGAGGAGGCCCTGTTATCACCATCTGTTGACATGGTTAACAGTGCGCCAGGTTGCAGGGATAAATATTTACAGGGTCCAGCTTCATCCTCCCGGAGCAGGGACTGAAGAGTAGATTTGGAACTGAGAGACTATAAATTAATAACTGGCATAGATATTTTCCCACAGCTCTTAGATTCTCTGTTTTGTTTTTATTTCACTTATTTTTCCTGCATTTATAAAATATCAGCCTTCTCTGTAATTGGAATGAGAGTGACGAAATATATGGCGCTACTTTAAAAAAACGTCATAGACTGGAATAGTCGTAGCTCTTTGCTTTATATCTTAAAATGCATATTTTAATCCTTTTTCTTTCCAGTTTTATTATGTCAATTTATATAAATGTATTAAACTTGAATAATGCTTGGAAATGCTAATCAAATCAACCTTTGACTTACTTTGATACACAGAGGAATCTTATTAATTGTAGCAAACTAATTTGAGTTGCTTTAACTGTCCGAAGCCTTCTGTGGAGTTTGCGATGCACCTAGCGCTAATTAACTTAGCTACTCGTAACAATTCAGCCAACTTCTTGTGCATGTCATTATGTTCAACATTTGATATGTTGTATCAAATTACCTACCTCATCAATATGCCTTACATAGTAAAGGAAATTGGAAAATTAAAGTTTATAAACCTTTTGGAGTTTTTTCCTTAATATTCAAAAATCTAGAGCTTTTATTATGGAAGGTAATGAGCTAGAGAAAATTTAAATCCAAGTACCCAAGAACAACATTCAGCAGAAACATGCATTTAACATAACGCTGTGCAGAAGATAAACACAGGGTATTTTTCTTTAAGGTTTGATTTTTCTAAATGTCTTCAAAACAAAATGAATCAGGTGATGAAATTGTTGGGTTCCATTTAAATATGAAGAACTACAGTTACTTTCTGAATATTGTATTTGTTATTCATGGTGGGACCTCGTATAATGGAGAATGAAAACCGGGTTTTAGGAGACTTTGAAGGAAATGTTTTAAATTAATAATTAATAATCATTCCAAATTTATAATATGCCATCCAGTTTATTAAATATTTTATATACTTTGTCACATTTAATTATCACAATAATCTCATTATTCTTGACCACTTTAGAAGCACAAAAATGTAGCATACCAAGATTAAGTCATTTGCCCAAAGTCAAAGACTCTTTGGCAAACTCAGAGTTTTGAACATGTATCTGTCTGACACTGTGACTCCAGTTGTAACCTCTCTTCTGGAGTGTCACCGTCAAGAAAAATGAAGGAAGAACGTGGAACTTCAAATCACCTGCTGGCGTCTGCCCAGGCCAGACGACTGGCTGGAAATTTTGGTTCGTGTTAGTGCAGCCAGGAATTTACATGCCTCAAACCTTTCAAAGTTGCAAATAACCTCCCCAACTTATTTATTTAGCTATTTATTTTAATTGTGGGATTTGCTCATTGTGAAAATGAATTTTACCTTGTGATCTTAAAAATGAAGGAGGAGGAGTAATAGTATGAAGGTGTTCCTGTGTGTCGGGGAGGATCACTGTGCGAGCACCTTCAGAGACAAAGCGCTCAGACCAGAGGCTGGAGGCAAGCCTTCGTCTGAGGGCAAAGGGGGTGCAGTCCGTGGCCAGCACGCTGCCGTGTGATGGCCCTAGGACTCTAAGTGACCTTGCTAACAGCGAGTTGCCTTCTGTTGTCTTGCTAGCACTCAGGTGTAACTGAGCCCAGGAAAGTAGAGAATCTTTAGCAAACACGGAGAGTAAGTCAGGCACCCGGATTCATCAAACGCATGCTATAAACAGGATGCCACATTGCTTTGGTACAATGACAATGTAGGAGATGATGCTATGTCCCAAGTTTAGCCTGAATCTAATATATTTACCTTCAGAAGTTAAATGAAGCTCTAGTCTTTGACATTTTATATTGAATATCACTTAAGATTTTTGGCTCTTTTTTTATTTAAACCACAGCCATACCATATGTGTTATTTAACAAATCCTAGCACACAAGAACTACTCAGTAAATTCCAATTTATTACTAATGGTTTTTATTTTATAAAATCAACTATTAAGTTATGAATAAATAAATAATTGAAATAGATACCAATAAAATTATTCCTGAGGGTGAGTCACTAAACTGAGCGGGAAACCAACAAAAGACGTCTCGGGGAAGACTTGAGGGGCGGGAGCTCTGCTCATCTCTTTCCTTTTGTGATCTGCGCCCCCAGTGACCTTTGGGGACTCCACAGACACAGCTTGACAGTCACTGGCAGTGTCCATAGAATCAGAAACCTGAATGCTAGGCGTCGCTGACACAAATTTATGATGCGACTTTGCTTGTTACTTAGAAGTCCTTGGGGCTAGTTTCCTCGTCTGCGAAAAGAGGTTTACTGCTGACGTCTGCCAACAAGTTCAATAGACATGGTTGCTTTTACTGCCGTTTTTATTGCTATGTTGTTGTCTTTTTGATCGATGTATCATTCTCTGGCCTTTACTACAGTACCTGATAACCAATATATAGAAAAAAATTAATGTATGCTTACTAATTGCTTTTAGCTTATAGGCTTTCCCAAACTACCATGTATTTTTCTAACTTGTAACTCATTTAGTGTTGTTAGGGTGGTGGTGGTGGTTGTAGTTTCATTTCATTTTTTCAGTCATGAATATTTATGAAATGTGTTTTAAACATGAACATTACAATGTCTACTTAAACTATAAATATTTAACCCAGAATTTTTACTGGCCAAATTAGTGTCTACCAGGAAAGGAAAGCCTTTCTTGGATACTAACAGCAACTTCATGTGACTAAAGGCTTTAAAACTACAAGCGCTGTTCCTTAGATAAATAGGGCAGAAAGGGTTATCCCTATTTTACAGATGAATAAACTGAGACTCAGAGAAGTTGGTTAACTTTCTTCACTCATGATGAGTCTTAGATGTAGGACAAAAGTTTAGACTGAATTTAGGGCTCTCAACAAGCATTTGTTGAGCAAATGGAACATTCCAGATGATTAAGACATAGCCTCCGTCCCTCAGAGACCCTCACTTTTGGGCCTCTAGTCTAACACATCCTAGAAATACATCTGGGTTGTCTCAGACTTTCTTTTACATTAGCTAGAGGTTAATACATGTGAAAAAATAATAATAGTATGTCATTCATAACACTGTAATCTGTTCCAAAAAAGGTTTATATTTCAAGCAAAAAGTTTTTTGTTTTTCAATCACATTTAAAATAACTTTCCTTATTATTACATAAGAGCCATTGCCTCATTTCCCACATTTTCTAAAGTACCAGAAATCCATGTAGTTCAGTCTACACACTGATGCAACTTAATTTAATTTACATATGCCTTTATTTTGTCATATGTAAAACATGTATATGCTAGCTGGCAAGCATAGTTTCTTAACATGGGAGAGACAAAGATTTTGGTCAATTCTCCTAAAAAATGGAAACAAACCAACTGACAAGTAAGACTCAAAATGAGTTTGTCAAAAACAAGTTTCTGTAATGTTGACAGATAGCTGCAGTAGAACTTTAAACAACTGGTTACAGTATGCTAACGACCAATGACAAAATAAATTACTTTGTAAAGATCACATCATCAAAATAGAAAAAAAATCTTCACGTTTATTATTCTTATCTCTTATTGCTTACATATTCCTGAACAAATAGAAATATCTTTTTATATTGTCAATTTTTACAACTAATTATTGAGGTTGACTACATGATGAATTATTTCATTAAGACTTCATAGTAAAACATAAAAATAATTTGATAACAAACATACTATAGTAAATGAATAAATAATCACTATTTTTCTCTTCTAAATTGCCCAGTGTTTTATGTTTCTCAAAATTAATTAGGGAATTGGTATTAACCCAATTGTATATATTTTCCAAGTGCTACCTGTGAATAAAAATTTTCTAAAAAAAGATTTTATAAATATGCTTAATGTCTAAAATACCATTGAAATAATTTAGTTCTCCCTTGTACGTTTTCTGTCAGTACAATCATTTACTGAAAGACTACCCTAAGCTCAATAAAGGGTTCAGGCCTGTTGTCAAATCTGTATTGCCCAGCGGTACAGAACAGACAGAGAGAAACAAAAAGTCAATATTTGACAAATACAGAAGAAGCAAACAAATAGGAGATGGTCGCTTGCCAAAATAAAGTAAGTATGTAGGAAATTAGGGAAGTTAGGACTCACATTGTGGCCATGAGAAGAAGAGACAATAGTGTAGAGCTAGATTTGAAGAGTTTGGAGGATCAGAGACAAAATGAAGGGGCAGTTGTAGGGAAAGTAAAGATTCAAAAGCAAAAGCAGAAATGGAATAAATATAAGGCAGCTTTGGGAAACAGAAAAGTAGTCTGTCAGAGATGACGTTTAGGCAGAGACATACATGGGTAGCCGGGACACAGAGACCGAACCAGACGGAGAAGGCCTGTGTGCTGAGCTTGGTGACTTTCATTTTATGCCATAAAAATACAAGCCACTGAGAGTTTTCAGTGGTGCCTCAGGAATATTGGTTTTGTGTTTTCATACACACATATAAAAGATGAAGTCGAAGTGGGCAGACATGGAAGAGAGAAGTTACTCACTCCATACTGGATTGCTGCGTAGAGTGCTGCAAGAGCTGCCCCAAGTATTTTATATTGATTATGTCATTTGCTCCACTGCCAGAGACAAAGTAAACCCCCTCTGAAGGAAGGTAATGTCATGACAATGTCTAGCATTCAATCGAAAATTACCAGCCTGCCAAGGTGTAGGACTAAATAATAAAAAATTCAATAAAAATAGACCCACAGATGAATCAAATTATGGCATTTTCAGATATAGATTTAAAATAATTTTCGTTAATGTGTTCAATAAAATAGGTTTCAAAAACAGAAATTATGGAATTGAAAAAAACAATAAATTATATTGGATTGAAATTATTTTGAAAAGCTGAAAGTATTAACTAAAAATAAAAATGAATGCATTCTCTGGCAAAGCAATTCCACTAGTTGGTATAGATACCCTTGGTAACTGGGGAGATATATATATATATATATATATATATATATATATATGCTAAAGTCATGTCAAATGATGTTTATAGGACAGTTATTTCTAATAGTCAGAATACTGAAAAAATCATATATTCTGTTAATGGTCGAGTGGACATGTACTTTGCAGTACAGCTAAATGATGGGATACCATGCAACAGTCGAAGTCAATGGCCAGCACTACACATGGCAACAAGGACCAAGTGAACATCATGATGGACAAAGGAGTCTGACACAAAAGGGTACCTGCTATCTGTGTATATTTGTTCAAATTTCTAAAGTAACCTGTGAAAACATAAATTAGAGTGATGCTTACCATAATGAAAACTAACAAATGAGATGACGAAAGAGGCACTTCAGGGTCCTGGTCATGTTCTATTTATTTTCAGCCTTGTGACTCATGTAAAAAACACATCATTGTTCTGTGTGGTTATATGATTTTGAAGTTTTCTGTGTGTATGATGCATTTAAATGGATGTTTAAAAGCTTTTGTGACATGCCATTTCTTACCCAGGAAGTTGATAAAAAACATGCATATTTTTAAAACTGATAATGTATTGAGAGAATGTGAGAAAACAGGGAGGTATGTTCATAATCTGCAGATGGATATGTAAATTGCTACAACCACTTGGAAAGAAAAGTAGTCAATATCTAATAAATTAAAAAATGTGCATAGCCTTTTACAGTGATAATGTATTTCTAGTATATTCTTTACAGAAAATCTCTCATGTATACCCAGATATACATGTAAAAAGGTAAATATGGAATCAACCAATATACTCATTATAGGATAGATACATAAATTGCAATATGTTCATATCATTACATACTCTACCACTGTGCAAATGAATACACCATAGCTATTGTATTAACGTGGCTGAATGTAAAAATTATAATGCTGAGTGAAAAAGCATGCAGCAACAAGTATGGGCATTTATATAAAATTTTGCAACACAAAACAATCTTACAAGTTATTTACAAATGCACGCATGTGAAGTCAAACTATAAAAATGTATGTTAGAGACTTGACTGTGTTTCCATTTACTGTTTCAGGAGGCAGGAAATGGATGGAGGCAACTGTCTTCCGCATCTCCACCACCTTATTTCTTCAATCGTGCCCCGATACAGCATGACGTGTGCTAATCCCAGTGTCTCTTACATCACTCAGTACTTATAAAAGTACTTACAATATTTTATGCTTAAAATTTACAAGATAGCAGACTTAGAGTGATGTTTCACACCCTAATTTATTTATCATCTATTATCTAACACCCCAATGGGCGAACACTAGCATTTATTAAACATTTACTATACAATTGTGTCAAGCATTACAAGTGCTTTATGCTGGTAAACTTATTTAATCTCCCTGACAAACCCAAGAGCTCAGAGTTTATGGAATTTAGTCTTTCTTTGCACTAATGAAGTACAAATGATCTGAGAAGACTCAGCCCATCTATCTGGCATGTGGATGAATAATTACCACTTCAAATGGCAAAGACGGCAGAGGGGGAAGCCGTCTCAGGAAGACCCTAGAGCTTCAGTCTGGTCACAGAGCAGTGACGCGTCCACGGATGGGGATGAGGTGAGATGGATCCAAGAAGAGGCTTCGACCGGGCCATGTTACGGCGGCCTTCCCAGGCACGGCGGGTGAGCTCGGGTTCCCGGCAGCTGCCTGTTTCAACGCTGTCTCAGCGCGAGCTCGCTTAGCTCAGGGGAGGTCGCATCATCTCACTTCATTGGAAGAGAGTCAGAAAAAGAAAAGTACATCAAATAGCAATTTATTTTTCTCCCTTCCAGACCTGGATGAAAATCAGGATATCTGTGATCTAACGCTGAAGTCTGTGAGTTAAGAGCAAGAACCCAAAATACAAGGGTTAAGGAATAAAAATCTAACCTTAGCATTTACTAGGACAACCGGCATTCAATGAGCTGATGGTGGTTAAAATACCCCCTTTCTGATTTGGCTTCTGCACAGCTCCTTCACTTGCAGAAACCCACTTTCGCCTCATTGTACTTATTAACAGAAACACGTTGGTAACTTCAGGGACTGGCAAGTTGGCACTATTGTTCCCAAAAAGGATTTCGATATAAAATAATTTGAATTAATTCTCTGAGATCACACCTTGTCTGCGATGGTTGTCATATAATTGTACTTCTGTATTCAGGTAACTGATAATTAGAAGAATAGCTTCTATTAACTTCCTGTCTTTAAGCTTTTAAAGACTGATCTCCACGGTCAAATTGAAACCAGTGCTCCAAACTGGTGTGATGTCCTTCCAACTCCTTTAAGGCCCTGGACTCTCCCACGTGTCTCACAGAAAAGGCGGCTTAAATTAATTTCACCAACTTTTGTTCTGTGAGCCAGCTGGTGCAATTTTCCTGAGCACCTTTATAATTCATTTCAGGCTTGGTTTTTGCTCTTTTTCTGCCCTTGAGGGTTTTTACTTGGTTCCAGGGCCAAGCTGCACAGGGCTTCAAATTCAGAACTATTTATTAATAATTGTCAGTCCTGTTTTCTGGAACTCTAGCTGCCAGAAACTCTCAGCACGAGCTCTTGCCTAGAACTGAGGCTTGGGTTGATCTGGAATAAAACACCATCATGAGAGCCGTAAATGATGGGGTGGGCCATTAAGAAGAAAGTGAGTCTTTATCTGGAATGAGATAACGGGTGCTACAGACTGTTTATCATCACTAGCAAAGTCAGGAACTTGGTCAGATGTGTTTGAGGATAATCTGGGATCTCTATGAGAAATGTGAATATTTTAGCCCGTAGAAAGGGTATGCTAGCTGGAGTGGCTGCCCTACCAGAGGATCAGCTATTATTCTCCAATGGTTCACACATACTCAGAAGTGAAAAGGAGAGACTTATCTACAACTCTAAATTACATTTATTCCACAGTGAATGTTACTACATAATTGCTATCTTGAATCTTCCTATTGGAAAGATGGAAATCTAATCTGAACAAATTTCCAACTGCTGTCTTTGTCCTGGAATTGCATATATATTCCAAGGTATTTTTGTAACTCCAAAGCATTAGAATGGACAGGTATGATCATTGATAATGATGATCATAATAATAGCAATAGCTGATATTTATTAGGATGTTATGATACACTGGTGACAAGTTAATAGTTACATATCTCGTTTTATCCATGAGGCTGCTACATACAAAGATGTTAAGCGACTTGCTCAAAATTCACACGGCTCTTAGACGGCGAGGCTCTCGGCACACCTCGCTGTCTGCCTGCCGGCTTGCCCGTGTCTCGCCGCCTCTGGCGGGTGGAGCTGCCGGGGAGTGTGTGAGCTCCTCCGACACTGGATGCCACAGACCAAGTTCAGATCACTCTGTCTCCCTTCAGTTCTGCCCTAGAGACAGGAAGCAAGGTGTCGTCCCGACAAAGGTGCCCATGCCCTTTCCCTGAGATTTTTAGTGTACTCCATATGAGAGCCAGAAAGAGACAGTTTTTCCTTTTCTTTCTTCTGACCCTGTCTCATCATTCCCCCAGGGCAGGATGACTTGGCTGCTTTTATGGGAAGTGGGGGAAGGGAAAGGAGAACAGTTATAGTGGTAGTAGAAATCGCTTATTCTTTAAAATTAGTATTTAATTTTATTCGTTTATTCAACAGACGTTCACTGCTTGAGCACACACCTGCCGGCACTATTAACGTGATACGGACCCAGCAGTGAACACGTCAGACGGGATGGATCCTCCTCTGCTCCCCTAAGACTTACACTCTCGTTGGAAGGAAAAGATTACAGACAATAAAACTAACGTGCAAACCAACCATTTCACAGTGAAAACATCTATGAAGAAAATAGCCTCTCGCATGACGAGGAGCACTTGAGAGTGGACGCTCCGGGGCTGTGTGAGGAGGGGAAGTCCGAGCAAAGCCCTAGTGATGAGGAGGGAACGGATTAAGCACCACAAAGAGCATCACAGGATGAAGGAACCTCAGAGCAGAGGCCTGGCCGTAGGTCTTTCCCAAAAGCAAGAGGAGGCCACAGCAGTGAGGAGGAGGATGGAATGAAAAAATACCAGAGAGAATTGGGATGATCTGGGATCTCACAGACAATGAGAAGGACTTTGGATTTTAGTTTTGTTTTATTTTTAGCACAGTGGGAAACTATGGGAAAGGGTTAAGCAGAAGAGTGAATTAATATGATTTACCAATTTAAGAAGCCAGGTAGAGTGCCGCTGCTGAGGGAGAACGACTTACACTGGAGTGTTCTGGAAGCAGACCAGGTTTGGCACCTATCGTGGACGTCCAAGGAAGGGGCTTGTCCGCTGCAGAAAGGATGAAAGGTTTGGAAGGACACGGTGCACATCTGAGAGTCATTCGAAAAGAATTTCGTGATGGACAAGATGTAAATGGGGAAGAACAAGAGAAAACATTTTAAAAACAGTGCCAAGGAAAAAAGTGTCATCACTGCCAAAGGAGACCAGGACATTTCTTCTTGGGATGGGAACAGGTTTCCCCTCCCATGAGACATGTGGAAGAGGAATGGACACCAGAACAAAATTAGGGCTCTAATAGAAAAAATTATTAAAAAAAAAAAAGAGAGTAGATGGTAGGTAGGTGAGCCGCAGGTTCAACTACAAAGTGTTCTAAAAATGTGAACTCCTATTTTCCTTCATTCAGCTGTTCCTGTTGGATTAAAGACTTGAGAATTTAATGAATTTCTCACTCATTAGACTCCCACTGAAATTCTTGTACTTCAGAAAAACAATTTTCATTTGGTTTTAGCCCGTGGAAAAGAGAAATGCCCACATTCTTTGCTTCTTGTTTTTGTTCTGTGAAGCCCTGAGTCTGACACTATGTTCTCATGTGTCCTTTATAAAATCATCTAGTTTCTTTCAATGGTAAAACAAGTGGAGTTAAATTAGTTCTAATTGCTCTCTAATTATAATACATAATCATAACATGTTCTAATGTTCTTCCTACTTAAAAAATATGATGTGATTAAATGTTGAATAAATGGTTGAATAAATGGAGCTGATTCAAACCAAGGTGCCTGGGATTTGGGACTAAACCACTAGACGGGTCGTGGTGCAACTTCCTGGGATGAGAAAGGCTGAGGGAGGAACTGGCGCGAGGAGGGGTCTTGTTCTACTTTGGACACACTGTTTGAGACTCTGTGTGTATCCACAGCAGCTTCCGAGAGGAGGCGGCAGAAACGCAGTTGTATACAAGAATCGGGAGCTGCAGGAAGAAGTCGCAGTTGAAGACTCACATTCTGAATTTTAGATGATAGATAATATATAGAACCCTTTGTGATTTTTTAAGAAGAATAATTTTATAAGGTGATATGCAAGTACCAATCAGGAAAAATTATTGTAGTCCAGCTTATTGATAGTGAGAAAGAGTAAAGAATAATAAAAAGTCCTCTAAAAGTATGATAATTAAAAATAGGGGCATAACCATGTAGTGACAAAAAGCTTATGGTATAAACAGTTTGAGTTTAATTACAAAATTTTAAAAATTCACAGGAAAAAAGACTGGAAAGAGCAGTAACGAAATGAAACAAGTTATGTCTTCATGATGGAAATATGGGCATTTAAGGGATTCTCCATGTATTTGGGTTTTTAAGATACACTATTCTGAGAATTTATTAATTTTATACTATAAATTATCTCAAAAGAAAAAGATAACTCCTAGTTACCTGTTATAAATAGCTAGAGATGAGTTACTAATAGCGCTGCCTCGGCAATTGCCAAGGGAAAGCAGTGAGACAAATGGACGACCTCGTGAGAACAATTTAATAACAGAAGCCCCTGCTGATGGACGGCATCGATTGTGGCCATGGGAATGAGGCTTCCCGAGTCCAGTTGCCCGGTGCCTGGTCGGCTCCACCTTCACTTCAGTGTTAATAAATCCTTGACTTCTCGCCGCGCACACTGCACGCTGCTCCCCCTGCGCCCGGGACCTTGCGGGCAGAGCAGAGAGCAGGGACCTTCCCATTGATTCTTTTGTTTATCGGCCAGATTCACACGAAAGCCATCCTTGTTTCTTTTTCGTAAAGAAAATGCATCCAATTTAAATCAATAACGCAAATGTGACCATTTAAAATGAATCTTGTGAAAAGATTCATTGATTAAAGAATTGTAGAGACTTGCTGCTGTTCGTCAAAAAGGAGGAACGAGTTCTGGTGTTCTCTTACCTAGCGGAGTGACCATAGGTAACAATGATGTACTGTACGTTATAAGACAGCCAGAAGAGAGGATTTGGAATGTTATCACCACAAAGAAATGATAAATGTTTAGAGCAATGCATATCCTAATTACCCCAATTTGATCACTATACAATGATACACGCATTGAAATATCACACTGTATCCCATAAATATGTATAATTATTATGTGTCAATTATAAATTTAAAAAACACAAAAAGAAATAAAGAAACAAAAGAAAAATAACAAGAAGACAATAGGCTGGTTTTGAATTTCTACTTCATGAATTAAATGACAGAAAACAACTGAGCCATAGCTACAAGAGTTTTGAAGGGAAAGGGTGTGAACACAATTCATTATAACATCAGACATGAAAGGACTCAAAAAATAGATTATTTTCCAGATAAACTTATTGACTGTGAACTTGAATGACCAGTAAATAAAACCACGAGTTCACAAACATGACAATCACTGACAAAGGAGTTATGAGGATCGTAACATCCCTTAACACAGAAGTAAGTCAACTATAAAGCAAATGAAATGACAGCATATGAAATAGGTTAAATAAAATATAAAAGCAATAAACAGAAAAGACTAGGACAAAATTCCCGAGCACCCTCACATCAGCCCCAGGCCACTGCTTCTTGCAAGTAATGAATATATGACCTAATAGAGCCAAATAAAAATCATCTCCTAGGCTTCTCACTCTTTCTAAATGGAACTGAGAAAACGTTATAGAACGTGGTGGCCACGTTCCCTGCTGTGTGGAGACGCCATGGGTGGGGGTGGGCCGGCCTGCGGGAGAAACGGACATAGAACGAGTCAGAGAGAGTCCTGGTGTCACTCTCGCTGCCCTCGAGGCCCCGTGGCAACGCTGTGGTTGCACAGTGTGGTTATCTGAGCCCACGAAGTCCTCTTTGTACCCAAGCTAATTCAAGCAGTGTTTGTGTCACATGCAACCAAAGCACAGAGACTAGGGCAGAGCACTGTCAATCAAACAAAAAGGGGATTTACAGCTTCCAGATTACCAGAGCAAAATAATATAGAAAAGATAATGCATGCAAAAAGCAAAATTTTGAGAGCAAAGTTATCAGTGTATTAGCTTAAAATGGAAAAATAAAGTTTAAAAGAAAGTTCAACTTTATCTGTTATTGTAATTATTTTAAATGGAACACTGTGGGAAAATCTGATTAGGTAAAAAATCCAACTAAAATTTTAAAAATGGACAAATGCAAATGGACACACTGTGTAAGTGTACATTTTTTAAAGAAGAAGTAGAAATATTATTGAAAAGAAAAATAAGGCTTTGGGTAAAAGCATAAATGGTTAAAATCATTTTTATTGATGAAAGATGCAAGACAAAAAGCTCCTATGAGCATTTATGCTGTGGTCAAGTTTACTTAGAAATACTTGAAGCCAATTTTCTTTCTTCCTTTTTTTTTTCAATTCAAGTTTGATATGACTGTGAAAACCCAATAGAAACTTCTATTTTCATAGTAACAAAGAGTTGTTTATTCTCTGAGCTGAGGTTTCCTCATCTATAAAACTGAAATATCAGTGCCTGCTTTTCAGGGACACGGTAAGAAGTAAATGCAATAATATAAAGCAATCACTTGGCCCATAATAGGTGTGCTATGAACATCTGTTCCTCTGTTCCCGTGAACTGTTCTGCAGTAGACGGTGAACACAAATGTGCATTCTTTGAAGCTAAACAAATGGGATTCAGACCCTTGTTTACTGTCATTCAGCTTCTTCATGACTGTTCCATAAAGTGGGGGTTAAAGTATGAATTTGAGCCCTACAAATGTGTGGGCGTTTGACTCCGGTTGGACTCACACTAACAGCAATTGCGTGTGGTTCGACTGCTGCCTACCTTGTGGAGAGAAGGTTTTAGTGTGTGAATCTCTTGTACTGAGTCATTAACTGGAGACCGAATCCTTCGTTTGAAGATCTGTGGTTCACCCAGACACAGGTGCAGGGATACAGACTGCTACTGAGAGAAGCAAAACGTCAGCCCCCGAGTCTAACACAGTTTGTCACTGCTGCCAGCCCCGCCGAGTGAGTAAAGCCCAGGTACGGAGACTCATTCGTCAATTCCAGTGTCATCTGTAGTCCCTGCTCATCAGCGGGACACACGGTGCAGGGCCGTGGCCTCCTCTGCGTGAGTGTGTCTAGCACAGGTGTGGAGCGTATCGGTGGGGACAGATAATTGAGCAGTAGAAACACGATTCAATGGCAGCCTGCCAAAGCTTTCTATACGAATGGTTTTTAAAACAGAGCTGTATTTATTGTCACACGGTGGAAAATACACAAGTTCGGCCTTAGTCAACCTCATATGCCAACTACCCTTGTCTCCTTCCTGCTGCAGGCCCGGAAGAGGTAACAGCAGGGACTTTGAAGAAAGCAAGTCGTGTCCCCGTGAGCTAGTTCAGTTTGCCGTTTTCATGAGGACTGGAGACTCCAATCAGTCACAGATGTCCAATGCATGCCACATCTAGTACTAGATCACCTTACAGTGTTTTCTTACTCATTGCTTTATGTGCAATATAAAGCAATGTCGAAATTAATTCAGTTTGTGGGATAGCAATTGTCACAAACATAGTCTCCTTTTTCTTAAAACAGCCCATTGAGGACTTAAACTCTCCTGGAAATTTGCATATCTGGATTCCTCATCTCCAGCACCTCCCCCGACACACGCTTCTAAGACACGCAACTTACCAGGCTTCTACAAATCCATTTCGTGGTCTCCCATGCCCCTGTGGGCAGCTGGGAGAAGCCCACACACTCTACTCTAGTGGGATGTGTCATCTTCCTCACAGTGACATTAAACACATTGCCAGTTTGTTTTTTCCTAAGTCTCATCTCATGCACAGCTCTGGGATTCCTCAGTCTGAGCAAGTGAATCATCTCCTCCTTCAGAAAGGACAGGAAGCCCACAGGGATTTGTTCTATCCTGTGGTCTCTACAATAGATAACCAAGAAAAAGTGGGAAAGAATTTTCAAGTGGAAAGTGTGAGCCTTAAAACATGTTTCCAAGAAAAGTACGTGGCTATTAACACAGTGTCCAAAACATACAGCTTTTAACTCTTTTCACCATGGAAAAACCAACAATTCTAAATGTTCTCTGATAAGAAATTGGTTGACTCATCATTGTTTTATTGTGTAGAAGTTATTACAAAAAGTTTGGAAATATTGATAATTTTAATGGTATAAGAAAATATTTACTATATAAAGGTAAGTGAAAAAGATGGGTTAAAAGGTTTGTAAGTTTTAATTCCTGACATGTTAAATAAATGCACATTCACAGATAGAGGAAAATTCAACAAAATATTAACAGTAATCAGTTTCTATTAGTTTTTATTCTATTCTCTATGATTTTTCTGCATTTTCTATCAATATTATATTATAATCAAAAAATATAAAACAAAGAATTATGGTTCTATTTTCATCACCTGATTTTTAATCCAAAAGGTTTTTGTGAAACATTTCATATAAATACATATGCTTTCCAAAATGAGTTTAGTAGTTTCTAAAAAAAGATAAAATAATAATATTAAAAAATCAATAAGTTACAAACAGCATATCCCTGGAAAAGGTAAGCACAACATTTTTTAGTTTCTCACACTGGACCATAATAATTACTTTACATTTCGTTCACACTAATTAAGACCCAAGGGCAGGGCATTTCTTAGCAGCTAATAACTATCAGGGTTAACTGCTGAGAACAAGCCTTTCCTTTATTGATTAATTATATAAAATCAATTTAGTTTCCATTTTTTGCAAAGCTGAAGTGTCCTAGTGAAGCCAATTCAACGTATTTCTGAATATTTGCTTGCAAAATGAATGACCGTATACTTCGCTCTGGTCTATCAGCATCTTTTATGACATCGGAGATGTGCATCTATCAAAAACACTGGGTTATAAAGAAAGCAGCAAATATTTCAAGACATATTTAAAAGAAAATTAATATTCAGTGATAAAATATTAGTCAATAGGAGAAAATGGCACCATATAAGGAAAAAGAGAAAGTCAATGCTACAGGGGCCTGAGGCGGAGGTGAGAGGTGCCGCAGGTGAGAGGCATCTGCCTGGCTGACGAGACGTCAGACGTCCCGCCCGGGAGCGGCGGGTTAGGACGGGCGGGAGAGGGAAACAACCACATTTTCCTTTGCATTATTCCAGTTTCAGTTAAAACGGTTGATGAGAGAAAGGTCTACTACGAAATTTAATGTTGTCATTGTCCCTCTTGCTCGCTTGAGGCGGGACACACAGAAGTACTAAAGCGCTTGCGGTCTGCATTTCTTTCAGGTACCAGCCCTGGTGGTGACGAACGGGCTCCAGGGCATCAGGCATCGTCGCAGGTGCAAGCAGAGCCACGGGGCACGGGGTTGAAAAGGACCAGGAGAGGGACAGTGACTCTGTGGGACGGAGTGTCATACCAACTGGGAGACCTTCGGTCGGGGGCGTGGGAAGCAGAGTGGCAAGACAACTAGTCTCCAGCGCCAGGCAATTATTTCCAAAGCCTTTAAAGCATTATATATTCTTTTCATTTTTTTATGAAGTATTGAACTATAACACATGCAATAAAGTCTAAGATCCCTAATATGCAAGTTGGTCACCATTTCCGAATGCAGATGCCTAACAACCAGTCAGATCAAGGTACAGACGACTATCGCACAACCCAGAAGCATCTCTCTTGCGGCCCCACCCTCCCTCCCCAGCAACCGTCCTCTCCCAAGGTGAATGCTATTCTGAATTTTATCGCCCCTGATTAATTTTACTTGCTTTTGAACTTCATACGAATAAAATATATTCTATACATTCATTTATGTGTGGATTCTCGACTTCAAACTCACTACTGTCAAATTCTTGTATTAATATGTTGGTGCATATAGTACAAGTTTGTTCATTTTTATTTCACAAATACGTACCGTAACTCATTTGTACATTCTGAAGGTGATAGACACTTTGGTTGTTTTCTGTTTGGCTTATTGTAAATAAAGCCTCGGCAAACATTCTCTTACATTGGCTTTTTTTACATGATGTTGAAGTTAGGGACATTCTGATTTGAGCTGCTAGATTACAGAGGAAGCATGTGTTCAGCTTAAAAAATACCAGCAAAACGTTTTCTGAAGTGGTTGGACTGACGTATTCCCCCACTGCAAGGTATGAATATTCTAATTATTGCTCCAGATCCTCACCGCAACACCTGACATTGCCAGGTTTTCTGTTTCTTTCTCTTTTGTTTGTTTTGCTCATTTTTTTTTTCGTTTTTAATATTATCCATCTAGTGGGGAAGTGTGTTAGTATTTCACGGTTTTATTTTGTTTCTCTCTGATGATTAATGATGTAAAGAACAATTTCATATTTATCTTTCCATTTAGATATAATTTTGCTTGTTCAAGTCTTTTTCCTAATTATTATTACTGGGTTGACTAGCATTTCCTGTTGGATATTATATGTTCTTACATAATTTGAATAAAGCTTTTTATGAGGAATTATATTTCATGTAACTTCTCTTGCTTTGTGGCTTAAATTTTCTCTCTTCTCATTTAGTCTTTTGGTGGAAAAAAAGTTTTAATTTTAATGAAGTTCAATATTTCAAGCATTATCTATATGTTTAGTGTTTTTTGTGTTCTGTGTAAGAAATTTTTGTCTATCCCAATGATGTGAAAATAATTTTGACCCTTAAAAGCTTTTTATCTTTTAAATCAAACCTATTTATTCTGTTTTTGCTCCATGGACCTTCTTAAATCTACGGCATGATGCATTTTTTTTTTCAGCTTGGGAAACGCTCATGTAGCATTTCTCCAAGCATTGCTTCTCCCTCATTCTCCTCCTTTCTTCCTTGTTGAACTTGAATTACATATAAATTGCAACTTTCCGCCGTGCCTCAGTGACCTATCGCTCTCCTTTGTTGCATTTTTTGTCTTTTTTCCCTTTGTGTGCTTCGGTCTGGACATTTCTTCTGCTTAGCTTGCAAGTTGCCTACGCATCTCTTCTGCTGTCTAAACTTTTCCTAAAACCATCTCTTGAATTCTTAATTTAGTTTCTAGAATTTCCATTTGATTCTGCCAGATTCTGGCTTCCTAGTGATATTTTTCATTCTTTTGAATATATCAGTCATATTATTCTAAAGTCTCCATCTAAAGCACCCCTTGGATCTCTTTCTGAGGTTCTGTTCATTTCTTTTTCCTTTCTCTTTGGTTCAGTTATTTATTCTTGTCTTTTTGTAGGTCTCCTCACTAATTTTCTGAGTTTTGGGGATTACACATTAAAAAATGCATAGGCAATGAATTTTTTTTTGAAAGAACGTTTTCTTTCCTTTCTAGGCAAATGACATACTGATGCGCTGATTCAGGTGAGGTGGAGTCCTAGGCTTTGCCAGGGTTGGACTCCGTCCTGCAGAGTGCCCCCTCCAACGCTGTGGTCTCGCCCCAGCACACCTGCCAGAGTGTCCGCTGGCCGCTGGGAGCCTTTGCCTCGGCCCCTCTATTATGACATCCCTTGAATTCCAGACTTTGCCTCTTGCACTAAATGTCTGTGAGAATCTTTGTTCAGCTCTTTAGACCCTCAGAGGCTGCTTTCGTTGTTGCTATTAGCATATTTATTAGGGAGTTTCACTGTCTATACAGCCAGCTTCAAAGTCATCAGATGCTTTGGGATCAAACTGGGCTCCGCTTTGTTGATGTCTCCCTGTCCTCTACCTCAACTCTCCGCCTCCTACACAAACCCAAAGTCCACCTTCTTTGTCCCCAGCTGTGCGTGACCATTGTCAGCTCTTGGATGATGGCTTCGGTTTGGCTTCTGTTCTGTGTGAGGCAAGTTGTCAAAGGCGGGGGGAGAGAGGAAAAGCAATCGAAAGTGCAGGTCATTGTATAGGGTTTTTATTTCTCCCCAGAATTTGGCACTTCACATCCAGTCCTCCTTTTGCGTTCTCAGGCGCTTTAAAGCAGCTACTCCGCGTATTTGACTCAGCCTGGGTAGGAGGATGAGTACAAGCTGTATGTTACGGCCAGAAGAGAAAGTCTGCTTCTCCGATTACGAGAGTTTGCACTGAGGGAAGAATAAAGTAACTTTTTATAAATTGCCTCCTAATTTTAAGAAAATCTGAATGTTTATAAAACTTCTGATTTAAATTTCCTTTAGGTAAAGATTTAACATATTTATTTGCTAGTTATAATATTTTTGTATGATTTATGTATAAGGTATGCATTTATTCATTCAAAAAAATATTTTTTTGAGTGCCAATTATGTGTCAGTTTCCGTCTTCTCCAGAGAATCTATGATAAATAGGAAATTATCTCAGCTTTAAGAAGTTGAATATTTATTGAAGGAAACACATCAGTATTATAAATGGGTGAACAAGTTGCTATGGTGACCAAGAGGAAAGACTTAGCCACTAAAGACATCTTTCTGGAGGAAGTGAAATATGGAATGAATCCTCTCGAGTAGCTGGGATTACAGGTGTGAACTGCCATGCCTAGCCAAAGGTTTTTATGGACCAAAAGATACGTCAAAGGGAATAAATGGATATAGATATTTGGAAACTAGTGATACATAAAGTTTAATCCAAAAAAATGAAATCAGAAAATGTTCAACTGAAATGTATATTCACATTTAATTTATTCTTAAATGTAGAATTATTTCCTAAACATCAGCTAATTCATGAAAAAAAGAGACTTGACCACACAAAAATTTAAAACACTTGTGGATTATCAGCATATAAACAAAAGTATCATGTAAACAAACTAGAAAAAAATTGCAGATCTAAAGCATTCTCATGATTAATAAGAAATATATAAGAAAAAACATAAACCAATAGAAAAATGGGCCAATATATGAACAGGCCAAATACAGAAGGAAAAATCATGAGTTGAAAAGTGTTTTAAATGTTCAACTTCACTGCTGAAGAAAACACAACTAATGATGACAATAAGGTAGAATTTACTTCCTTTCAATTTTTCTAATATTTTAAATATTAATAATAGCTAATGGAAGAAAGGATACCAGAACTATAAATTTAGATTAACTTTTCAGTTTCTATGCGAATAATCAAATATGCACACAGAGACACATAGACTTCTGTGGACGGATACTCAACACAGCAGCACATATCATGTAAATTTGGATATTTTGCAATATTTATGGTCAAGTGTAACCCACAGTAGGTGTAAAGTTTACAAGTAAGACTTCATCAATAGAATTCCTTGAAAAAATATTACAGTAAATGAAAAAAAGAATGATGGAAATCCTAAGAAACAACAGCAACACAAACAAAAAATCATAAATACAACTCTTGTTCAGTGATTTTCAGAGCATTGCTTTGATCACTTGTTAAAAACCTTTTTTTTTTTTCCTCTGTGGTTCCAGTGATTTCTAAGGAATTGTACATTGAAATATAATGAATATACTGGGACTCAGTTGGCTCTGGTGCTAGGACCTTAATTGTAGAGAGTGTACCTGATTTTATCTCATGTTTCTGGCAGGGACTGTGCCTTGCGAGTGACCTTTACTGAAAAGAGAATAGCAACCAGGGAATCTTCCCTGTCTAACACGTCATCATCTAAGCCACATCAAACCCATTATGGAATGAAGCCTGGCTTTTATTTTTCAAAAGAAAGCCTTTAAGCCTAGCTGGGAATAGTTCAGACATGTCCGAGGTATCTGTCTCCTATTAACGCATCAAGAAAGAATCCGGTGAGGAGCTTTCAGTGACAGCCTGAGCATGGAGTGACATGTCCAGCAGTTCAAACTGTCCACCCAGCAATTTGCTCTGAGTCACATCTAGAAGTTTGTACTGTCATCCTAGCCCTTTGCTTCAGGGTGATGAGGTATTACGAAGACAGCTTAGATGTGATCTTCTTAAATTATTTATTAATATATTTGAATGAAATAAATGAAAGATTGTTGTCACAAATAATAATATCTGGCAATATATGTGGTAAACAACTGTAGTCCAGTTCTGGTTTTGAGATGAACTTCTGAGTGTTTCATTTTATTTGGATTAATGTATGATAATCAAAAGTTATATCCGTAGATTGTCCTCATAAAAGCAATTGGCATAAATCCTTAACCAAACTTGTTTAGTCCCTTTGTCCCCTAGAAAAGTAAATTGTTGAATCTGGTTATATTTATTATATGGCACATTCTATAACGCTCTATGATAAGCCAATTTTGGGCATCCAGATGAAAGTTTGGAGTTTGTTTCAATTGAATGATTTCTGTACATATTGAAAAGAGAAAGACCAAGACAATGTGATGAATACTTTTTAGAATAATTCTCATTTCTTTCTTCATAGTCATAATCTAATATAAGCAATTTTCTGGGTAATTTTGTGATTTTATCCAAGAGGAAGGTGTCTTCATTATCAGGATCAGCAATGGTAAAGAGCTAAAGGTATCGGAATTCAGCACAATCCTCCAAGTTTAAAAGCAAATCTTTACTGATAGGTACCGAACAAAAAGGAGTCTGGAAACACATACATAGTAATCTAGTTAAGAAAGAAGAAATGCCCCAAAGAGTATTTGTGACATCTTACGAGTGCCCAGTCATTTTTGGAACTTGTCTACTGTTGTGATAACCACGAGGACTTGGTTGACAATGTGTGCACGACTTTGTTCCGAGGATGACTTTGTTTAGAACGTAAGTTGTTGGTACTTTGGATGCCATAGCATTTTGTCACAGAAATGGCATTAAAGGCTCTTGGAAACAGGTCGGCACACAAGTGCAGCTTCATAGTACTGAGGAGCGTGGGCCACGTGGGAGAACATAGGAATTAGTAAAATACCAGAGTCAGAATGACTGCCAGGTAGGTGAACAAAAGCCGTGGTCTCCTGTTAATTTCTAAGTAAAAGTTTTTTTTTTTTTTTTTTTTAAGAATAGCTCTAGAAGAGAAAGGGCAAAATTTTCTGACAGTTTGGAAAGCTTTCAAAATTTGTGCAGGAAAAACAAACACCCACCAAAAAATAAGGAACAGGCCTTAAATTGCCCAAGTGGCAGAAATTGGGACAATACATAAACCCTGAGACTCTGAAACCCATGAAGAAACTAACCAAAGAGGTCTCTCTTCACGGACCTCCTGTGAAGAGAGGAGACTGGCGGTCCTGCCACCCGAACCCAGCGCACCGGCACACGCAAAAGATGTCTGACTTAACTGGAAGCAGGAAGTTCCCATTTGCTAACACTAGGAAGGCCATGGAGAAGCAAAACTTTAGGGACAAAAATGAGACGTCTGAACAGACTGATCTGGCGATGCCCACGATACAGACAGCATAGTTCTGTAGGCAGCTGGAGGGAGGTCTTGAGCTCAGGAGAAAGGCGTCACCTGGAGATCAAATGTACCGGCAGGCAGCATGCACAAGACATTTAAAGGAACAAGATAAAGATCACTATATCACTAATGAAATGAGCATAGAAGAGAGAGAAGAGGATTAAGCATGGAGCCTCGAGTCATTCTTAAGGAGAAACAAGATGAAGAGATAGAACAGGAGGAGCAAGTAAAATACACAAGTAGCCAGTGACACAACTGGAAAAGCTGGAGTGTGTGGTGTCCTGGAGTCACAATGAAATTACGAGGATGAGTGAGTGGCCAGCTGGGGCAGATGCTGCTGGTGGGTCAGGTGAGATAAGGACAATCAACTACTGAGTGTCACAATGGAGAGGTCATTCACGGAGGCGATTCTCCCAATGGATCTGGCTGGAAAGGACAGCAGAGAAACAGGGAATCACTGGAAAGGGATCCAAAGAGAAAGATTTCTTTTGCTTGTTGTGGTTGCTATCTTGTTCTTAAGCTGGGAGAAATTACAGCTGTGTTTATGCTAATGGCAGTTATCCAGGCAGGAAAGAGGAAGGAAGGAGGAGGAGGAGGAGCAGGAGGAAGAGGAAGAGGAGGAAGAAGAGAAGGAGGAGTAGGAAGAGGAAGAGGTGGAACAGTAGGAGAAGGAGGAGGAGGAAGTGGACAATTAACCATGAATGTCACAATGGAGAGGTCCTTCATGGAGGTGATTCTCCAGATGAGTTTCTGGAGGTGGTGGAGGAGCAGGAGCAGAAGGAAGAGGAGGAGGAGATGGGGGAGGAGGAAAAAGAGGAAGAAGAGGAGAAGGAGGAAGAGCAGCTGAAGGACAGAAAGTCTCTGCTAAAGCTGTTTCCTCGTGCAGGCTGGAGAAAGTGGGTTCTACACAGAAGGAGGAGTGTCACGAGGAAGGATGGCTCAGGAACGGGAAGACAGCAGAATTCCAGAAAGCAGTTGCTGAGGCTTGAGTGCGGAATGGTGACGCCTGTGCACAATTTCTCCTCACTGCTTCCTTTTTCTGAGTGAATTAGGGAACAAATCCCCCACTGACACTGAGGATGGAAGAAGAGGTGTATGAGGTTTAAAAGGAGGGAAGAAAGTTTTCATCATTTAGATCAAAAGAGTGACCGATTGGGGGGACCGGGGAAACTGGTACAGTCTCTAGGTGACATTAAAGGTCAGCTTGAAGTTTGTGATCATTAATCTAAAATAAAACCAGTTACCATGGCTTCGTGATTTCTTCAAGGGAATAGGAAAGGAACTGTGAGGTTTTCTCCTTATGCTTGAAAGAAAAGCTCTGTGGTTCTGTTTTCCCTCTTCCTGGAGGCAAAATCACTGTTGTTCTGCAGGATAGTGATGGAGACTCTCAGTCTTAGTTGCCATGAGCAGTTCGTGTGTTTCATACACCACAGTGAGATGTGCTCCCACAACACAGAGGACCAAGGCACGTTCTGGCCCTCAAGAAACTCACAAGCCCAGATGAGTTTGTAGGGAGTTATAATGATATACACAGAAATTCTAGGGTGAAAGCAAGAAACTAGACCTACCCCAAGTTGGGTCTTTGTTTTTTCACAGTTCATTAAGTTAACTATGTCCTAAACATTACTCTGTGTGTGTGTGTGTGTGTGTGTGTTTCTATAAATAAGCCTGAAGGGAAGAAAGCACTTACACTAAATTCCTGGCACTTAGAATCAATGTTGGATTTGGAAAGGAAATCTTCCAAAACATTTACTTATTTCTACAGTCCCTAGTACATAAAAAGCGTAGGGGTGCAAGAGACATCATTGAGGTAGTCTTAATATAGTTGATTTTGGTTTATCATCCACAATATAAGCTCAAAGCTGAATCAGCTTCCCTTTTCAAATTCCCTTTCCTTTTCTCTAGTATGATGGCACAACTAACTTACAGAGTTGTTTCAATGATTAAATGTATGCAAGACACCTAGTATAGAGCCTGAGACATATACGATGTTCAATTTATGTTTGTGGTGGTTGTTTCATGGGTTGACTTAAAGTGGATTAGGAAAGGCAAGCATGTAGCAATTCTTCAAACCGAGGACCCGTTTTTCACATTTCCTCGTGGTCTCGGGCCTGGACACTGTCAGAATAGTTAACGAGTCACCCAGTCAGCCACAGAGAAGATTCCTCCCCGGCACTGCCCCTTGCAGCTTTCCAGCCCCTGATCTTTATGGCTGCGATTTCTGCAGGACTGAGGATAAGATCCCTCCCTTTGCAAAGGGTGGCACAATGTGTTAGGTGGGGCGTGTGGATAAGGCATTCTCTAAGGCACTGAGCTTTACCCCAAGAATACAGAGCCCAAGAGAAGGGAATAGGTACGTGAAATCACCGTGGAAACACATTTCCAAGCACATTCACAAATGGGTATTCTCAGAGATATGAGCCCAAAAAACGGAGACAAAAATTCCTACCAAATGGAAGGAAATAACTGTGCCTGTTCAGCCAGTGGGAGATGCCTATTGATCTCAGTAACCTGTGACCATCAAAGACCATCTTCTGCCAATTTAAATGTCTGATCGTTCACAATTCCCTTTAGTCTGAAAAGTTGTTTTGTCTGCAGTGATTCGGAATCTATTTGTTCTTATCCTTTTCTTCAGTGAAACGAAGGAGACAGCAATCTTCAGCCTGAGGCGAGTCTTACAGCAGAAGTCGTAGGAGACTTAGAATTCAGGTCATAAACTCTGGCTTTGGCCTGTAATTAATGGCCACTTCCTTTCCTATTTAGCGTCATTCCTTAATAACAAAGCAAATGCTTAGGATTGTACACAGATAGTACAATCATTCTGAGTATTTCAGACAAATTCATACTCTTGTATGAGTCCAGATAAAAATGTAAAGTTGTATATACCCACTGGGCACAGGTAATGGATGATATGAAATAATATGGCGTGACTTATACCTAATTTTTAAGGGCTCAGTCACTGTAAATATATATTTTAATAAACAATTACTTCCAAAGCACAATACAGAAATTATAAAATGCAGTGTTCTAAAGGAAATAAACACTGTCTCCACGATTTCTGTTGCTGAATGGAATTTTGGTAAGTTTATAATTTTTATTATTGTTATTATAGGTTATATTAATGTGCAATTTGGAGTTAACAATGTATTCTCCGATGCATTATCATCTGTTGTAATCAGAATAATCTGATGACAGATAAGACCAAATGAGGAATTTGGCGGTCAAAGAGGTCCTGGATGGATGTGCTTAAACTCACAGGGCCAGGAGGCAGTAAGTCAGGTCTTGAATCTGAGTTTTTCTGACTTGCCGCTACCTGCCAATTCTCCTCTCTTGGATTCCTGAGTATATTTCCAAACATATTTTCAAACTTCATATGAAAGTGTTTTCACATACAAAATTTACCTTTCTAAGATAAGTAATCTTCGTTAATCACTTTTGCACTTCTAGAGATGCTATTAGGGAGTTTCCCAACTAAAGCTTGTTCTGTTGGGTTCTTAAACTTAAAGAAGAAATTTGCTTCTCACTTATTCATCAATTCAACAAGCACTTGTTAAGTTCACTCAATACATCCTGCGCTGTGGTAGGTGATATGGACAATATAAAGAAAAAATAAGTAAAAGCATTATTTATGCCACCAAG
>CAUYSK010053192.1:0-49866 GCA_963575035.1 Avahi laniger
GGGTTCTGACCGCAGAAACCAGGTAGGTTGATGTGATCACGGATCAGCATGATATCTCCAACCTCAAACTTGGGGTTGAGTCCTCCAGCTGCATTGGTGACCACCAGGGTGTCCACACCCAGAAGCCGGAAAACCCTCACAGGGAATGTCACCTTAGAAGCAAAACATGAGAAAAAAGTTTTTGCAAAATTTCATCAGTCCACCTACACAGATATGCATGATATATATCACGAAAGAGAAAGGAGGAGACTAAAAACCTACCTAGCCCAAATAGCTAGTAATAAAATAGGATAGTTCTCTCCTCCTTCTTCTAGAGTCGACCAGACTTAAACCCCTGATTTACCTTCCAGAGCGGGTACCCTTCATACCCGTGGAACCTGCCTTGCATCATCACACAGGCTCTGCCATTCAGGTATCCAAACACCAGCCGACCAGTATGACCTGGCACTGCACTCAAAAAAGAAAGAGAAATGGGATTACATTTTCATGCAACACATATCCATTCGACACCTAGTGAGTCACTCACTGTGCTCAGCAAGTGAGGGTATAATTAAGCAAAAAGAAGACATTATTATCTCTGCTTTCAGAAAGTTCAATTCTGATGGGAAAGACAGACATTAATCATAATTACACAAACACAACCTGAGATTAGAGTTATGAGGGTAAGGATGTTTGATGTGAACATACAAAGAAAGAAGTAGACTTTCTAAAGAAATTTCAAAAGAATAAAAACCATCCTGCAAGAGAGTAGAAGTGAATAAAATAAATAAGTGAATAAAATAAAAGTGAATAAATAAGTAGATAATAGTGTAGTGGCTCATGCCTATAATCCTAGCACTTTGGGAGGCCAAGGCAGGATTGCTTGAGGCCAGGAGTTCGAGACTACCCTCAGAAAGAGCAAGATCCTGTCTTTGCAAAAAATAGAAAAATTAGCCGGGCATGGTGGCATTCACCTGTAGTCCCAGCTATTTGGGAGGCTGAGGCAGGAGGATCACTTTAGCCTAGGAGTCTGAGCTATGATGACACCTGGGTGCCTTTAACCTGGACAACAGAGAGAGACCCTGTCTCAAAGAAAAAAAATAGATTAACAGTGAATGCAGTAATTGTAGACCTCTTACAAAATTTCTTAAACTCTCAAAATGTGTCCTGTTGCCCTAACTACATGCCTCCTCAGTGCAGCAAGGGAGCTCATGGTCTACTCTGCCATTCTCAAGAAGCTACTGAACATGGAGGGAAGGGGCTGAATTTGGATCCAGGCAAGTCTCCTTCCTTATGACTCACAGAACAGTCCTGCGGGAATACATGCCCATGTAGGGGAATGAGGGGGCCTCGGAGTGCAAAGATAACTCCCCACAGACATAACAACCAATATTACCACTTCCCTTATCTGGCAGACTCCTCTAATGGATGGCCAACCTATCCCTTAGGGAAGAGATGGTCTGGGAGAGGGACCAGAGCCAAGAGGAAGAGTCGAGAGATTCTCAGAGACAGAGGAACTTATGTATTAAAAAAAAAAGTTACCAGTAATGGAGCAAAGTTGACCCAGGAAACACGAGCATAAAAAATAAACAGGTTGATAAACTTAAAAAAAATTAATCCACTTGTCATTTCAATGCAGTGCCCTTCTGACTGGGAGTAGGAGTGGCCTCTGGAGCCAATGTCACCACTATCTCCCTCAAAGAACCATGCCCTCTACCCTCCCTCTCAATATTTCCTTCTCCAGCTGAAATTCCCACACCTTCCTGCTTGGAACTCCCAGTCTTGCTCCAAAGGGTTTAAAAAATAACTATTAATGAAGTCTTAACTCTTCAGGGAAAAGAGGAAGATAGAAATCTTAAAAATTAATAAATAAACCAAAGTTAGTTATTTGTGAAACTAAGTGAACCAAATAAACTACCCTTGTCCTTTACTTGACCTTATTTCACCTGGCCCTCTCGAAGTCTTAGCCTTAGAGCTTTCCAGCTGCTATTGGAATACCGGATGTGCTATCCTCAGATCCCCCAGCTCCACTGTGCACAGGGAGCATCTGCCCTTCTCCCCTCCCAGAGGGTCAGTGTGAATCAGGTGTTGGGTATTCATGTACAGTTGTCCCTCTATGTCTGTGGGGGTTTGGCTCCAGGACCTCCATACCAAAATCCTTGAATGCTCAAATCTCTTATATGAAATGGCAGAGTATTTGCATTTAACCTATACACATCCTACCTTATACTTTAAGTCATCTCTAGATTACTTATAATACCTAACACAATGCAGATGCTATGTAAATAGTAATTATATTGTTTTTTATTTGTATCTTTTTTTATTGTTATACTGTTAATTTTTTTTTTTTTTTTGAGACAGAGTCTCACTCTGTTGCCTTGGCTAGAGTGCCATGGGTGTCAGCCTAGCTCACAGCAACCTGAAACTCCTGGGCTCCGTCAATCCATGAGTGGATTACCAAAATTTGGTATATGTTTACAATGGAATATTACTCAATCATAAGAAATGACGATGCTCTAGTACCTCTTATACTTTCCTGGACTAAATTCAGGCCCATCATCCAAAGTGAGGCACCTCAAGAGCAGAAGAAAGGGATCCATTTGTACTCGCCATCAAATTGGTACTAACTGATCAACACTAGGGTGATCACATGGCAGAAATACTCTCCAGGGATTAGGGGGATGAGGGGGCAAATCTACAACTAAAGGACACGGGGAGCACTAAAGAGAGGGAAAGGCACGCCTTTAACCTGCATTTGGGTGAGGCAAAGACATAAAGTGTAACTAGAATGTTTGTACCCTCACAATACCTTGGAATAATAAAAAATTTTAAAAAATTTAAAAAACCACAGCAAAAAAAAAAAAAAAAGAATAGTTGCAGCAGGATTACTGGGGGGGGGAAAGCAACTTAAAAACTGTGTGTGTCAATGGCCTCTCTCTTCCAAGCTTCTTTTTAAAAACATTATTAGCACCTTATTGCAATATTGTAGTCATTTGACATTTTTTCATACATCATTGAAGACTTTTGTCAGCAGCTGATAAGAACTCTTTTTTAAATGTCTTCTAGAATTCAGCACTGTGGTTCTCAGACCCACTACAATATCTATAACTTTTCTGTCCAAGCTTTTGTTTCTTCATCCCTTCTCAGTCTTCCTCATGGTATTTGGCATTCTATCCCTAATTCTGTTTCTTTAATGCTCTAAACTCATTTTGTAGGGTACTCTTTAATTCATTCTCTCTTCTTCAACTCACTCATCTAAATATGACCACAGTTCTCTTAAGTCATTCAATATGCTTTTGTTGAATATGATTTAGTACTACATCCCCCAACCCCCTACCCCCTCAGCTGCTGCCAGGTACTGGTCTGTGACCTGTTAGGAACCAGGCTGCATATCACTGCCTGAGCAGTGACTGTTAAGCTGCTCTCCTCCTTCTCATTGTTATTATGGTAATAATAAGGGCAGTTATTTTCGGAGTTCCTTGAGGAATTTGGCTTCCTTTGCCCTCCATGAAAAGTACCGTAACTGTGACCTGGTGGAAAGGTGGGTTCCCTCAAATCCCTGGATTTGTTTTTAATAACCCCTGGGGGAGTTCTTTATTTGAAGTTTTTCTGGCACTGATAAAGGGATTCATTGGCAATGGCTGAATCTACTCTCCATAAAGAAAACTACATAAAGTTTATTGTACCATATGAATTCAGCTCCAGTTCACCTCTTCTTCAGTGAGTGGCTGATATATTTCTTAGCTAGTGTAATCACGGAGATAATATTTGTTTTGGGTCTACATGGAACTACCTCTGGATTTTGTCAAATGTAGATTCTCCTTCTTTGCCCAGATAGGAACTCCTTTGTTTTCCTACCACCTTACTCTCTGACTCCCCATCTTCTATACCGGAAAATATGCCCTTCCATTTTTGCTCCAGATCCTGTTTCTACTCAATTTCTCTGGGAATTTTATTCTGCAGTGATCCTCATCTCTCCTGCATTATTGATTCCTTCTTCTCTACCATGCCATTCCATCTGCCATTGACATGTTCTAGGGTCTACTCTCATTAAAATATAAACCTTCCCCCTCAATTCTAAATTACTTAATATATCTTAATGTACTTAATATTTCATCTCTGATCCCCTTAATAGGAAAACATCTCAAAAATCTGCTCTCGTGGTCTTTACTTCCTCACCTTCCATTCATTCTTCAATCATTTAGGCTCCTTTGCTTTTGAATCACAACTGCTCTTTCTATGGCAATCGATAAACTATTGTCTTATAAAAATAATGTCCACTTCATTCATGGTCTTCTCCACCTTTGCCTCTCAGCAGCATTAACAAAATATTCATTTTTCCTTGAGATATTTTCCTTTCACTTCCATGATATCACACAACCTTCATTCTTTTTTTTCTTCTATACACCATCTCCTTTGCTGGACTATCCTCCTCTCTGACCTCTTAATATTTGTCTTAGTTAGTTTGGGCCTCTATAAGATAATGCTATAGACAGGGTGGCTTATATAAAACAGAAATGTATTAATATTTCTCACAGTTCTATAGACTGGAAAGTCTGAGATCAGGTGTCAGCATGGTCAGGTTATGATGAGGGCCCTGTTTCAGGTTGCAGATAGCTGTCTCCTTGTATCCTTACATGGTACAAAGGGTGCAAGAACTCTCTGGGATCCCGTCTATAATATCAAGGCACTAATCCCATTCACAAGGGCTCCACCTTCATGACCTAATAACCTCCCAGGGGCCCCTCTCCTAATACCATCACACTGGGAGTTAGGATTTCAACATATGAATTTGAGGAGATGCCAATTTTCAGTTGATAGCAATATTGGAGAGCCTGAGGGATTAGTCCTGAGACTAATCTGTTTGTTTTAAATCTTTCTGCGTATAATCTCTCTGTGTGTATTCTCCTCAGCTCCATATATTGAATTGCTGCTTTTGAACTGACTTCTAAAATATTATCTTTGGTAACAAGCTCTACTCTTGTATACCCTACTTCTATATGACGTCACTCTCTGTGTATCCAATAGGCATCCCACACTTGACATGTTCTAAATCAATCTCTTGATATAACCCCCCTCCCAGTTTTTTTTCCAATCTTCTCCATCTCATTGAATGGCACCGTCATCTTTTTTATTATACAAGATGAAACTGTAGTCTCTTCCTTGATTCCTCTCCCCCTCCAAATTTAACCTAGGTAAGCCTTGTCTGTTATTTCTATCTATCAAATATGTCTCAAAATATCCATTCTCTCCACCTCAGATGCCACTATGTTCTTTTAAGCCATCACCATCCTTTCATGTTTCCTGGGCAGAGAAACTGGCAGAAAGGAGGATTAAATTATAATGGTGATATGTTTGGATGGCAAAGAGTTCCCTGTTCTTCACTTCTAACTTTTCAAGAAATTTTAACAAATAAGAGCAGGATAAAATATATGACACTTGTACCATCAGAAAAAGGATTGGACTGGGGAGGAAATGGGATTATAAATATAAAGAGTACATGGCCCAAATAGATATTATATTCCTTTTTTGAAAGTCCCTAAGAATTGATGAGGCATTAGGAGGTAATGTTAACATTAAAAACATTAAAAAATTAAATTACAAATTAATCCATTTTTAACATATGGTAATCTAAAATGTATCAGTTCTGTCTTTCTAATCTAAATATGCTAAATCTGAAACCTTTTAGAAGGATTAGAATCTTTTTGTCTTTAATTTTTCTCAGTAATAAATGAGTTTTAAAATAAACTTTGGTAGAAAATATCTCTTCATGTTTAGAGTTAGAACTTAAATCTCATTTATTCCCTCCTATCCCCTTCCTCTTATATCCACACCCCCAACTCTCACATAGTTCAAGAAACAGTGTTTGGAGACATTACTATGTAACTACTTCATGCCCTAAAGTAACCAATTACTGACACATAAATAGGTAATTTTTTGTGTGAGATCTAGCAAATATCTCTTTCTCCTTTTGTTAATCTTTCAATTTTCCTATGGTCTCTTCACTTGATGAGCAGGGAGTTTCTAATTTTTTTTTTGCTTGCTTATTTTGCCTAGATCCCAAAAGTCATACACTACCTTCCTGCAGCCTAGTATGGAACAGACAACGCAATATCATGATGGAAAGAATGCCACCCTCTGGGCATCCTCTGCTCATGTATGGAGATTATGAATCTCATCAGTTGGCTTTCCCTGTTCTCTCCAGAAGATTCTCCAGAAGAGTTTCTGCTGTCGGTCTTCTCTCATGTTTTCAGAGGACTAAAATCTTACTTTGGTTTCACCCCTGACTGTCTTTCTTTTCCTAGCTTCTACTAACCAATAACTTGTCCTCCTGCCCTCCAGCTTCCAAGAGGACTTTATTTTCTTCAGTGACAACCTCAAATACCTCTCTGCCAGTCAGAATTCTCATATACTCTACTCCACAGTGTGTTCTTGCTGCTGTTTTGTTAAACATTTTTGTTTTAATTACTCTCTCAAGACTTCCTTTGAATTCTTTCTTGTCCTACCATCATTCTGTCTCATTCTATTTTCCAATTATTTTTCTCTCCTGTCCTATATTTTGACTTCTGTTATAGCTTATATATTTTTACCACTACCAAAATCACAGTATTTATTAACTGTTCCTTTTCCGAACTTTATTCTTCATATTCTTTAGTCTTGGCTTATTCAAGAGAATAACTAAAATAACTTCAGGAGTCCTGGCCTCCTTTATCCTCTTATGTATTTTCCAAAGTTGAATCCACTTTTCATCCAATCTGAAGCTTACAGCAAATTTATTATTAACAAGGATTTTAATTATCTCAAACATGCCTTTTGTGTTCAATCCAACTGAGTTTCTAATCAGTGTTCCCTGGTTGAACAACTCTTCTCAGCCCCCCTGTGGCAAATCTTCATGTGATTCTTCCCTTGAAGGCATCACCAGCAGCCCTCCTATGCTCTTAGAGACTGAACAAATTCTTTCATGCTTACTCTTAAGCTCCTCCCTAAGTTAGTCCTTATTAAAAAGAAAACAACAGCTAAGGCAACAGAGTCAGTTTCCTCTTTCCCACACTAACTCAGCTTCTTGGTACTGTCCCTCTCTTTCAAAGTCCACATTTGCAAGTGGCCTAGACAGGGCCAGTGGGCTTGCCCTGAGTTCAGGAACACCACTGAGAGGTCATCCCAGGCATACTTTGGCCACTATGGCCCTCCCAGAAACAGCCTTTCCTTCTCCACAGGGACCACAGTAGCCTGAGCTCACACTGCACTGTTGCTTTCCCT
The DNA here is from genome assembly GCA_963575035.1 of Avahi laniger. Lineage (NCBI taxonomy): Eukaryota > Metazoa > Chordata > Mammalia > Primates > Indriidae > Avahi > Avahi laniger. Next base: position 7,240 of record CAUYSK010053192.1, read on the forward strand.
TGACTCCTCTAACATCTGAGTCTTTTGTCTTAGATTAAAAATGAAAGCCCTAACAATTGTCCTGGGAGTTCTGGACTCTTTTTTCTTGATTTTTCCTCTTAGTTAAATCTACTTTGCTTTCCTTACCCTTTGTTCTTCCTTTACCCCTCATCCCAGGGGCAGTCAGTCTGTTTCCTCAGAAATTACGAGCCTCTCACCCAAGTAAAAGAGAATTCGCAAACTCAATTTAACAGAAACTCTATTTAAATTATATTGTCTCTAGTACATGTAATTACTTCTAACCTGAAAATTTCTGTGGTCTGATGTGACCCAGCCAGGCATTGTATCACAATCAAAGAAACAAACAAAACTTAATAAAAATTACTTCATATCTGTACTCATCTCTTAAGAAATCACAAGTGACACAGTAAAATATCTTTAAAATCCTTCTTCGCTATCACTCTCGCTCATGTTCTCCCCACAGATGGAGATTCTCACAAAACCTCAACCCACCTGGCTCTTCTTTCTTTCCATGTGTTCTCTTTCATGTCAATGGTTAAAAGTCACTTCTTTGGTTCATCAGTGCAACAGCCTTTGTCTACACGCTGCTTTCCAATTTCCCTTCCTATATGTTCACGCCGTCACTTCATCCAGTCTGTGCCTTTCCCAGAAGCCCAAACTCTTTATTCTTAAAACACTCCTCTATACAGAGGAAAGAAGTATAGTATAATCTATTGCTCTCACAAGAATCAGCATATCACTTAAACTCTGTACAAAAAAAGAGAGCCCATGGACTGACCCAGCCGTGCAGAATAGAATGTCTTTCCTTTGAAGGGGGCACAGAAGTGGGAAAACAAATATGAATATTATAAATATGGTATTATTCTTTCTTTTGAAAATGTTCAAATCTATATTATTTGAACATCCTTCTGCACAAAAAGAACTGGGAGAGATATTTTCTGCTCTATTACAACTTTTGTGATGTGTTTAATGTAACCTTTCTACATAAAGTTCTAGAGTTAACCAATATCAATTCTATTGTATACTCAACACTTTTGGAATGTAATAGTAAAAAGAGCACTGGTATAAGAGTTAGAAAAATCTGGAATCAAATTTCTGCACTACTACTGACATTTAACAAGTCACTTGCTGTCTTAGTTTGGGTTCCCAGAAACAGACTCTCATTCAAATATTTCAGTACAAGCTGTTGACTTGGAAGGGAATTCCAAGAAATACCAGTAGTTGAGTGGAGAAATGAAACAGAAAAAGGAAAAAAGTTAATGACAAATGTATTGAGAGTCAAGTTATCATGGTGAGAAACTGAAGCTTAATCCTGCTAGAAAACTCTGGGAGACGGTATAGAGAATACCCCTTCAAGTGATCCCACCCCAAGATGAAGAAACTATGGTATTTAAACAGTAACAGCTATCAAACATGGGTTGAGAGCTTCGTTTGCAGGGGTATTAATTCCAGCCTGGTTTTAGAAGAGGCAGAGAAGGATCTGTTAGTCACAGTAAGCACTTAGTGAAACAATCAAAAGTCCTATCAGAAAATACAAGAAAATTATAAATGCCAAGCTTCCATAAGTAGGGCACTTGCAGCATCTTGCTACTCCCAGCCATTGTATGACTCATATTCTCTCATAACCTGTATGAAAATCACTTCATCCCGTCACTGATTCACGATTTCTTTTGTAAAATTACAACAGAAGTGTGAGTGGAATAAGCTACAGTCCCCAGTGCTTCAGCTGATTCTAAGGACATAACTGGTATATTATCCCTTCTTTTATCACTCTTACTAGCTCTTTCTCAAGAGCACCTTCAACTAGTGTTTCAGCTTCTCTAGGTTGCTTACCTGATAGGATGATCGACACTCTCATCCCTAAGGAATCTGAGCTCCTGTTTACTGTGCCTCTGTCAGATATGGCTGTTTCAGCGCACATTCATTCACAGTGCTATCACCTGGCATGGAAAGACTAAGAGGCACCTCACTGAATCCCTGAGTGTGATAGGTGCTCCTTCTTGCCACCATTTGTAATAGTGATCCTAGCTCCTCTTGATAATCAGGATCAATTATCCTGCCAGTATGGTAACTTCTTTCTGTCCCTGCTTATCTACTATTATGAGAAGCACAAAATGACCAGGTGGTAACCATAACTAAGATTTAGTGGAACACTTACCACATCCCTTGCCTTACTTCCTGTTCTTGGGAACCAAGACCTCTGATCTAGCAGAGTTTAAAGTTGTGAGAGTAGGAGCCACATATTCTCCAGACAGATGTTGAGATGGGCCATTCCTTCTTCCACTCCTTGGTTCCTCTTCTATCTATCAGAGGATACAGCACTACATAATGTCAGTCAACTTAAAAATATAAAACATCTTTTGAAAGCAGAGCCCACTGGCTCAGAAGTTCATTCCCCACTTGGCTTCTTAACATTCCTATCTTTCAATATATACAAAAATCAACTCAAAATGGATTAGAGACATAAATGTAAGACCTGAAACTGTGAAACTACTAGAAGAAAACATTAAGGAAATGTTACAGAACATTGGTCTGGGCAAATATTTTTGGGGGAAGTCCTCAAAAGCACAGGCAACATAGACAAATGGAATTATATCAAGCTGAAAAGCTTCTGCAAACCTAAACAAACAATTAACAAACTGAAGACACAACTTACAGAATTGAAGAAAAATTTGCAAACTATGCATCTAACAGGGGATTAATAACCAGAATATATAAGGACTTCAAACAACTCAGTATCAAATAAACAAATAACCTGATTTTAAAATGATCAAAAGACCTAAAATTAGACATTTCTCAAAATAAGACATATGAATGGCCAACAGGTATATTTTAAAAATGTTCAACATCATTTATTACCAGGGAAATGTAAATCAAAATCACAGTGAGATATCTTATCCCAGTTAGAATGGCTATTATCAAGAAGAAAAATATAACAAATACTGGTGAGGTGGTGGAGAAAGGGGAATGCATGTACATTGTTGGTGGGGATGTGAAGTAGTACAGCCATTATGGATTACAATATAGAGGTTCCTCAGAAAACTAAAAATAGAACTACTGCATTATCTAGCACTCCCATTTCTGAGTGTGTGTATGTACGTATGCATGTGTTTGTGTATGTGTGTGTGTGTATACACATATATTTTTTTTAAAGGAAATAAGTATATTGAAGAGATCTCTGCACTCTCATATATACTGCAGCACTATTAACAAGAGCCAAGATATGAAATCAACCTTAATGTCCTTCAGTGGATAAATGGATAAAGAAAATGTGGTATATATACACAATGGAATATTATTCAGCCATTAAAAAAAATGAAATACTGTCATCTGCAGCAACATGGATGGAACTGGAAGTTATTACATTAAGTAAAATAAACCAGGCACAAAAAGACAAATAGTACATGTTCTCACTCATATCTGGGAGCTAAAAAAGTAGATCTCATGGAGGTAGAGGGTAGAATGATGGTTACCAGAGGCTGACAAGTGTAGGGAGAGGATGAAGAGAAGTTGGTTAATGGGCACAAAAATACAGTTAAATAAAAGGAATAAATTCTAGTATTCAATAGTACAATAGGGAAATCATAGTTAACAACAATTTATTGTAGATTTCAAAATAGCTAAAAGAGAAGAATTGTAATTTTCTCAACACAGGAAAAAGATAAATGTTTGAGGTAATGGATACTCCAATTATTCTGATTTAATCATTACACATTGTATAGATGTGTGAATTTAGGATATATATCCCAAAAATATGTACAACTATGATATATAAATTAAAAATACAAAAAAAGAGAGAACTAAATTAGGCAGCATTGTATCAGGCCAGCAGCTTCTGTGTCATGCATATAATGATAGAACTAACGGGTGCTGAAGCCATGTGTCCACTGTTGAACCTTCATACCTATAATTGGTTCCCTTGGCCCAGGCAATGACATTATCATTGAGATAAATCATACACTTTTTTGACCCTCTGATAGCGGCACTAAAAGGCAAAAGATCACAATTACTTGTAGTTTGAAAGCAAGCTGGCATGCACAGAAATGCTAAATGCAGAAAGGGTATGGGAGGGACATTGACAGTATCTGAATCTTAGTTTTGTCATCTATACATTGGACCCAATAATAGTGTATCTCAAAGAATTTGTATGGGATCCTGCTTTTGAAAAAATGTAAGCTTTAAATATTCAGTTTTGTGATAGAAGCTACAAAAGAAATAAATATCACCCCATACTCCAGAGAATGAGAACCTATCCTGCATTTTCTTTTACATTCTATTTTATGCTTAGTTACCTATGCTTAATATATGACTTTAAATCTAAGACATAAAAATTAGGCAACTAATTTATGAAATCAAAAGAATTAATTTATTTTAGAAATCTGATTACTGAATGATACCCTTGATTTCTAAGATTAATAAAATCAATCCTTTGAATAGATTTAAAAATACTATTTCACAACTTTCTGAATTAATTTAAATGTCTCAATCATATTTCTTCCTGTGAGAATTGGCTCAAATTATTTTATATTCAGTAAGTATTTATATGTTTTTGTCAAAATCTAGTTTCTGTAACTTATATTAATTTTTGTGTGCTTTATAAAGAGAAAATATTTCTCAAAATGTTGCAGGAAAAAAAAAGATAAAAAAAAGTATAAGGAGAAAATAATGGCGTAGTCTTAGAAACATGAGGCCACATTGTGAAATGGAAGAGCCAGTCTGGTAGGGAAAAAAGGTCTATTTGGAAAGAAAAGATAGTTTCCTGAGACAATAGGAAGTAGAAAGAAGTTTAATTGTATGGAGAGAGCATTTTGGTACCAAGAAGTTGTTTTTATAAGAGAAAGAACGGATCTGACCTAGTTGGTCCAAACAGTGATGTTCATGAGCAAGATAATCTCAGGGAGACAGAAAGAGTTCTCTTAGAAGAGAGTATCAGTTGACTCTGTCATATTGGTTATCAATTATATCTTTGAATATATTGTTATTTCCCAACAGAGATAGTTTCCATTTTCATAAATTTTCTCTATTTGTCTTTTCATTTGTCATTGTGGTTAATTGTAATTGCTTTAACTAAAAAATATATATCTTGTTTTGTAGGTAAATACTGATAACTTTTATGATACCACTGTAAAATCCATTTACACATTCCTGAAGCTGTCCAGTTATGTATCCATAATTAAGAAATACCTAGTATATCTTTTCACCCAGTGCTGGTAACATAAGAGTGAGCACAAAATCTTAGCTGCATCTGAAAAGTCCAGTTGAAACTACTTCAAAACTTAAAGCAGTAAGAAAAATAATGAGCAAAGTCACACTTGGTGAAAAGACATGGTAAGATCCTTCAAGTACTTTGCAAAGGGCAAACATGAAAAGAAAAAAGTCATTAATGACAACAAATACTTGTCACAAGACTTAGAGCTTGACAAACCAGGACTTTTGATGATACCAACATTCAGGATTAATGCTCTCATCGGTTCACATGGAAAACCCTAGACAAGATTAAAGGTTCATCTCTCAACCACATTCCCTCTTGTGCTCTTCCCACAAACAAAGAAATGATGTCTTTTTCATCAGCCTTGGAAATAGCTATATCATATTCTAATCCTTATAATCAGGAAAACCTTATTTAATATTGTAAAAAAGATTGACTTTATGTATTTTACCACCTCTAAAGCTGGTTAAAATTATATATATAAAGTATATATACATGCATATATATATACAGCATATATATGTGTATGTGTATATGTATATACAGCTTATATATACAATAAGTTTTTATTCTTAACTCCTTGACTAGTTATACTTTTCTTTTACCAGTATTTCCATGTAATATTTGAATCTAGCATTCTAAAGGAAATAAAATTTTGGGCAATACCTAGGGGAAAGGAGTTTATTCTTTTTCATTACAATGCACAAATGCAGAGATTTATTTTCTTTATACTTTTATACTTGGATGGCATTTTAAATATTGTTTTTCATACTACCTTAAAAAATGTTTATTTCAAGGTATTTAGGGAGAGGAGCAATCCTAGAAAATAAGGAGATATGCAAAAGGAGTGGGGGGTACAAAATGTTTAGGAAGAGGAAAACATGATTGCCAGGATAGCAATTATTTTTAATTAGAAGGCAATGATTGGAATCAAATTTCTAAACCCTTGGGCTTATGGTTTATAGTAACATAATTTTCTGTGAAATTTAAATAGGCAGAAGTTGGATTAAATTCTGTCTAAAAGGAAAATAAGATCAAATGTTTTGTCAAAAATGGATGTTCCATTCAATTTGAATTTTACTAATCACCAGTTGCATTATAGAAATTGAAACACTTTTGTCCTATTGAAAGGAGAATATAAAGAAATTAAAAGACATATTTTCTGAATTTATGATATTTGGAAAACTAATATTTTATGTAGTTGTTCTATTATGCTTAATAACATTAAAGTTTTATACTTGCTTTACCTAATCAGATATTCAATTAACCTAATGACCATACCACAATTCTAAATATTAAATAAGAACAGATACAAGACAAAGTTTATTTTCACTATTTGTTTTAAATACCTAGATTTTCAAGGACAGCAAATTTTAATGGAAAGAAAATTCAGCAAACTAAAAAAGACACCTTTATGTAATATTGCTATTAAATATCTACTACAGTTATTCTCATAAATTTACAACAATCTGACTTAAAGTACTTTAACTAATGTATATCTAAGATGTTTAACCAAAAACTGTGATTCCAGTCTAAATTCAAATATATAAAACTATTGTAATAAGTAAATATATTAGAGTTTAACAGTATGAATGTGCTCTGAATGTTTTAAATTATCCTCAAATGACTACATAAAAATATGAAAAAGAATGGAGGAAAAGATCAGAAAGGAACTAATATTTATTAAATGCTTATTCTGTATTTGTCTCTGTTTTGTATTACTTCTACAGTCAATTTTTTACTTGATGTATCTAATGAGCCATTGTATACATGTCTGTGGCAATGGGTCCATCGACCAAAAATGTGAGCTTCTGCATTCACAGTCGAGTTTCTCCTAGAAAGTGGCTACTCTTGCTGGGAAAAAACAAAATGTCCCAAGTCCTTTTGCGTCTTTTTTTCGCTTTGCTTTATTTTATTATTTTACTTTTCAGATTGACATATAACATTCTATATATTTACCATATGCAACGTGATGTTTTGAAGTATATATACATGTGGAATGACTAAATCTCATTAATTAACATATGCATTATCTCACATAGTTTTGTGAAGAAAACATCCACTCGTAGCATTTTTTAAGAATACAATATATTGTTATTAAACACAGTTGTACAATCGATCTCTTAAATTTATTCCTCCTGTCTAACTGAAATTTTGTATTCTTTGATTAGCATCTCCCCAAGCTCCTCCGCCCCCCAGCCCCACCTCATTGCCCTGAAGGATATTGTGTTAAGTGAAATAAGCCAGGCACAGGAAAACAAATACCACATGACCTCGCTCTTTCTTATGTGGAACCAAAAAATGTTGATCTTGTACAAGTAGAAAGTAAAATGTCCTTACCTCTTTGCATTTTGGCCAGACCATATGACTGATTTCCCTCCAAAGAAATATAAATGAAATGAATATGTCAATGTGCTTCAAGAATAAGAAGCAATTGTGCATTCTCCATACTCTCTTTCCTTTTCCACCAACTGGAGTCACAGAACTTTGTTGCCTTAGTACATGGGGAGACTAAAGGCAGAAAGAACGTGAATCCTTGAATCGATGAATAGAAAAAAGCCACCCACTAACCAGGAAGCCAACTTTTTATTTTGCTAAGACACTGAAATTTGGGGTTTAGTTGCTATGGCAGCTAACATTAGTCTAACAAATACATATCAACTGTAACGTGTCCAAAATACAGTTCTATTCCCCGCATGTTTGTCCCCCAATACAGTCATCCCCCAATTTTCCCCATCTCAGTAAGTATAGCACCAACTACTCAGTGTCTCAAAGTCAAAACCTTGGTGTTATCACCCTGACATGTATTTCTAAAATGTAAATCAGACCAGAGAAATTCCCTGCTTAAAACCCTTTAATTGTTTCTCAGTGAACTGGAACAAAAATCCAAATTTCTTACCACAGGCCCTCCCTGACCTTTCAACCTCATTTATTTTGGCCACAGACCCTCTGAGTCCTTACATTCCAGCTTTACTGGCCGCCTTTCAGCTCCTCAAATGTACCAAACTCTTTCCCATCACAGGAACTCAGGGCATGCTGCACCCTTATCCTGGAGTGCTATTCCCAGGATACAATATCTGGTTAATTCAGACTTCAGCTCAAATGGTGCTTCCTCAGAATGGTCTTTCAACTTCACCATATAATTTAGATCTCTTTTCTGTCTGTCTGTCTCTCTCTCTCATCACTATATTTTTTCTTTATGTAATTTATTATAAGTATATAAACATTTTTCTCTCCCTTGATTCAATGCCTATCTCATCTACTGCTAAACAGAGCTTCCCACATGGGTAGCAGGAGACCCAGGGGATGCATCTGAAGATTCACTATCAAAACTTTTATTTATGTTTCTTTTTATCTCAAGCTGTCATAATTTATTCTTGAATTAGCTTTTTAACATATGTCATATATTAGTAAAATAGTACATGCATGTAATTTATAAATAAATATGCATATGTCAATGGGGAATTCTCAAATATTTTTGCTAATAGAGCTGCATAATCAAACAAATTTTAAAGACACGGCACAGGACCAAAAACTCCACAAGAAAAGGAATGATGTCTGTCTCTGCACCCTTTACAGGGCCTTACACATGATTACCACTCAATAAATACTTGTTCAGCAGATAAATGAATAATAAGCACCTCCAATTTGCTGTCTTTAATAATTAGTTGACATTATCACATGTATGCTAGATAAGCTAGAATTGTATTTGTAAAAACAAATTATTCTAAGCGTGCTTTAATAAACAGACAAAAATTAATTCATATAAAGCAGCATCTATTTGCATATAAACAATGTTCTAAAGTCTTCTAAAATTATGTTGCCTCTTTCATAAAGGTTAAACACCCCTCACCATCTTCTTTAAGCTATTCATCTATTCAGTTAAAACTTTCTTCAAGATAATGCAAAAGAAAATGTCAGCCTTGTCAAATGATCATAAATTCCAAATTAAGTAGAATCTGAATTAATGAGGTTTTATCATATCTTCAAACCAACAAAAATCAATTATAATGTTCAAGGTCATTACATCCATTTTTTAAAGATAAATTTAACTTTTAAGTAAATGTGTGTTCAATAGTAATTCTCTGAATTCTGGGCATTCATATTTTAGGAATCATGTCTTAGAAAACATTAAAATAACTATTGCTATTAAAAATTCATTTTTCTCTATATTAGATAACATATTTGTATAACTTTTAAATTATACAGTTATTTTATTATTTTCTTTACTATAGCCTTCCTAGACATACTAAAAATATAAAGCCTTTTTCTTGTTTTTAATGTAATCTTTTGTATTCAGTAGATTTTTTTAAACCAATTCCAAATTTCTGCCCCAAATTTTATTTTTTCTTTCTCTACTTCTCATCAAGCTGCAGGAACCCAGTTTCTTTCTGCTAACAAGCTAGTAGAATAAAATGACAGAAAGTTTAGTAGAACCTTGATCCCTGATATCTCCCAGTCAGTTTCTCTGCAATTGAAGTGAGAAGGATAAGTTGAAGAATGACACTAATTTTCATACAAAATTACTAGTAGGATTTCCTCTAATTCTTTTAATAATTGAATAGTTAATATTTAATAATTACCTTTATATGTTAAGTGTTATAAATTCAGGGATGAACACAACAGAACGCTGCCTTCATGTAATTCATGACCAGTAAGGGAAAGAGATTTTACACGTGTGAACAGATAGATGGGTATAACCTTGCAAAATGCGATAAACACTAAAAATCAAGAAAAGATATTCTATTCATGTTCTACCCACAAACTGATGATTTAATAAACACCACCAATCAAAATAGAGAAAGAATTTTTTTTAAAAAAAGTTTCCTTCCGGATATTGGTAAACAGAGGAGATACAAGATTTCAAACACTGCTGTGCTGATTCCCTGTCATAACTATGTCATATCATGCTTTTCCCACAAACCTTCATCTCAGGATTCTTGAATCTTTCATGGTTATGCTGTATAAGAAAGTTATGAAGGACTACGTGGGTTGTAGCAGTCAGAACAAATAATAATAAAATGCTTACCACTATAAACATTTAGGAACAGTGAGATAAAGCCAAAGAAAAACAAAAGGCAGTGAAAATGTTGATAATGCAATGACAATTAGTTTAGGCACTAATCTGTCTATCATCTCTCTATGTAGCTATTCCTCAGCCAAATGTAATCAGATCAGTTCAAACTGAAATGATTATCTTTTCCCAAGCACAGCCAAGTTGTGATGGTCAAGACAATCCAACACATTGCTAATGTATCCACATTCTAGGACAAAATACCATTTTAAGTTGTATGTACCAACATATTTAACATCAGCTAAGGGACAGTTTGTCTTCAGTTTCTGCTGTCAAATATACTAATTATCTTTTTTTCTGGGCTTCCAGCACAATTATCAATTTAAACCTAGAAGACAAATGAGAACACAGTTTAATTATTACCATTAGTTCAGGAAATAGCGTGTAGTAATTCACTGAGGAGAGGAAGCTAGGAAGGAAGACATTCTGTGGGGAAAAACAACATTCAGCACTGTACTTTTTTCTCTCTCCTTCTTACTTTTCTTTCTTTTCTTTTCCTTCTTAATGGATATTTTCCTTGTTAATATTAGTGTTATGGGGTTTCTTTTACTAAGCATACAGAAAAGCAGAATATATTCTTATACAAAAATGGAGGGATACCAAAAAATTATTTCTATGTGCTTAGCTTTTCCAAGATGAGTTGATGATAGCCATATTTAGGTGCATTTTTATTGTAGTGATTATTTGCTGGTCCAATTAGCATTATAAGAGTATGCTGTTTTCTCATCTTTCTAGATAGACTTTAATCTCCTCTAATTCAGTTTTGTGACAGTTTCAACATCATTTTTGCATCTACCTAGAAATGTCTGAATTTTAGAATCTTAGGTCAGTTGCATTTCTTTTATCAAGTATCAAATCTTGCTTTCTGTTATCTTTTTATGCTTGTTATTGACCTGTTACTTATGATGTGGGAGGATAATTTTAAGTGTTAATGATTTTAAACTTGTGTCATATGTCACATTCTATATATATTATAAATTCTTCATATATTTAAGGACTGAAATACATTTCCGTTCATGGCCTCCTGAATTTCAGTATTGTTACCTCTCCAAGGTGAAATGGTCATTTCTTTCCATTCTTTTTTTTTTTTTTTAAGTCAGTTGTTTTTTTTTTTCCACTGAATTTTAAGTAAGCCCCAGAAGAGCTAACTAGCAGAAAACTCCTAAATAGACTACTACTGTATTCAGAGTTCCTGAATCCACAGCAGTTATAAATAAATATATAGATGTCAATCATTCAATGTAAGCAACTGTGACCAAATAGCTCACTCTGCTGGCAGGTCCAAGTGCACTGTGTGTCTGAGTTTGAAAATCAGCTTCACTGGTCTCTCAGAAAGGGCCCAGGTTGCGAGTGAGGCCAAGACCTGAAGTTGACCCTTTTTCTGAGAGACATCAGTTTATGAGGTTGCCTGGAAACAGTCCTCCCTCTGCAATGTTTGCCTTGTTCCACAGCCTTCATAGTGATGTGTCACAACTGACTGGGAGCACTACAATTTCTCTCTGAAGCAAGTTCCAGTCCACTTCAAGTAAAATGGCATTTCTCCCCATCAGATGAGGAAAGTACAGGATGAAGGAACCTCAAGTGAAGAAAAACAGGTAGAAGAAAGAATGAAGAGCTAGTATCTTCATCTTTCAATGTGAAGAGTGAGCAGTTCTCTCTAAAATTAATACAACAAGGAAAATAAGTGAAGCAGAATTTCTTTACAGTAACATATAAGAAATGGATAAACTGAAAATTACAATGTAACTATATTAGAAAGAGAGGCAGCATTAGATGATGTTGTATAAATGAAGTAAGTATCTGTCTGTTGACCTCCTACTGGGATAGATTATGTCTAAAGTTGATCATTCAAGAAAGAAAAGTATAAGCATGTTATTGGAAGGCCACATGTAATGACCAGAAGAACTAAAAATGGAAATAGTTATATTTGGTACTGGGAATAGCACAGGGTGGAGCAGGGAAAACGGAGGGTAAAGCCATATAAGACCTTTGGACAATTTAACATTTTAACCATGTGCATGATCTACTTTTATAAAAACTAAGTATATATGTAAAATGCCAATACAAACCCAGTGACTAGTCCTAGCATCACCAATCATTAGGCATTATCTCCTCATAATAAAATGCAATAGCAAATTATGCCAAAGACTATGAATTATTTTTCTCTTAAAAAGAACCTAAATGTAATCCAATGTTTATATTCTAACCACAGTTTATTGGAAATACATGGAATAAAAAAACAAAACAAAACAAACTAAACAACACAAGAAGGAAACAATCAACAAAATTCTAAAAGTTGGACATTCTAAAGGCCAAATGGTACAGTTTTCTAAGAAATCAATGGTAAATAGAAAAGATGGAGGAGGAGATTCTTATAGCATAAAAGAGACTCAGAGACATAAAACCAAACACAATATATTAAGCAAATTTGATTCCTGATTTGAATAAGCCAACTGTAAAAAAATGCATCTTTGACAGACAAATTTGAATACAGACTGGGGATCAGATGACATAAGGAATTACTATTAACTCAATTAGGTATGATAATAGCACAAGAGTATGTTAAAAATGACATCACAGTTGGAAATGAATAGGAAAGTATTTATAGGTAAAATGACATTATACCTAGGATTTGCCTTAAAAATATTTCAGCAAGATAAAGTGGTGGGGGTAATAGGGACTAATGAAAAAGAATAAAATTAAATGTTGATTATTGGCTCTGGGTAATAGTACATGGGACTCCACTCTACAGTACTATACTCTACATTTTTCAGTATGTTTCAAAGTTTCTTTAACAAAAGGTTTTTAAATTTTAAGAAAAAGTGCATGGACTCAGATGTACTAGGAGACTTTATTTGGTAATGTATGATCATGTAGAAAAATAAAAAAATAGGTAAGCGAAATTAAGATTTAAAAAAATCACACAAAAATGTCATATATACCATCCCTGGCATTTTTTCTGTGTGTATGTGTGTGTTCAACAAAGTAGAGGTTTCCACTGAAAGAAGTATTCATCCTGAGAGAGAGGAACTAGGAGTGGAACTAAGTGCTCTGAGTCTAGAGTCGGTTTGTGACAACTTGAAAAACCCTCTGAACTAAGTTACCGTAGACTTGCCTTGGGAAACAGGGTTGTGAGTGAACACAGGCAATCTTACTGTGAGTACTATTGGCTGAGAAAAACATAAGACCTTCCTCCCTCACACCCTAAGAAACTACTTGTCTACGAATCACGGAGGAAGTAGATTACAGATGATGTAAACAAATGGAAAAACATATCACATCCATGGATCAGCACATTCAACATTGTTAAAATGTCCATACTACCCAAAGTGATTTACAGATTCAACGCAATCCCCATCAAAATACCAACATCATTTTTCACAGATCTAGAAAAAATAATTGTGTTTGTTTGGAACCAGAAAAGAGCCCAAATAGTCAAAGCAACCTTAAGCAAATGGAACAAATCTGGGGAAATCACTTTAATAGAGTTTAAGCTATACTACAAGGCTATAGTAACCAAAGCAGCATGATACTGGTACGAAAATAGAGACATAGACCAAAGGAACAGATCAGAGAGCCCGGATATAAAACCAACCACATATTGCCATCTGATCTTGGACAAAGCAGACAACAATATCCACTAGGGAAAAGAATCCCTATTCAATAAATGGTGCTGGGAAAATTGGATAGCCACATGTAGAAGACTTAAACAGGATCCAAATCTCTCAACATTCACAAAAATTCAAAATGAATAACAGACTTAAACCTAAGAAATAACACCATAAAAATTCTAGAAGAAAATGTTGAAAAAAATGCTTATAGATATTGGCCTAGGAAAAGAATTTATGAAGAAGACCACAAAGGCAATCACAGCAACAATAAAAATTAATAAGCAAGACTTGATTAAGTTAAAAAGGTTTTGCACAGCCAAGGAAATAATTGACAGAACAAATAGACAGCCAATAGAATGAGAGAAAATATTCTCATTCTATACATCTGATAAAGGGGTAAAAACCAGAATCTACAAAGAACTCAAACAAATCAACAAGAAAAAATCAAACAACCCCATTAAAAAGTGGGCAAAAGACATGAACAGAAGGTTTTCAAAAGAAGATAGACATATGGCCAATAAACATATGAAGAAATGCTCAATGTCACTATCAGGGAAACTCAAATTAAAACCACAATGAGATATCACCTTACCCCAGTTAGAAAGGCTTTTAGTAAAAAGTGCAAAAACAATAGATGCTGGAGTGGATGCAGAGAGAAAGGAACGTTTATACACTGTTGGTGGGACTGCAAACTAGTATAACCTCTACGAAAAATAGTATGGAGATTCCTCAAAGAACTAAAAGTAGACCTACCATTTGATTCAGCAATATAACTACTGGGGATTTACCCAAAGGGGAAAAAAAGTCATTTTATCAAAAATACATTTGCTCTTGAATGTTTATTGCAGCACAATTCACAATTGCAAAGATGTGGGATCAACACAAGTGCCCATCAATTCATGAATGGATTAATAAAATGTTGTATATGTACACTATGGAATGCTACACAGCCATGAAAAATGAATTAATACCTTTTGCAACAATCTGGATGGAACTGAAGACCATCTCCTAAATGAGGTATCTCAAGAATGGAAAAACAAACACCACCCGTACTCATTATTAAATTGGAACTAACTGATCGGCACTCATGTGCCCATATTGATGTAAAACTCAGCTGAAATCAAGCAGAAGGGAGGGGGAAAAGAGGATAGGTGAAATCATACCTGATAAGTATAATGTACACTATCTAGGTGATGAGCACACATAACTTAGGCTCAAGCAGTACAAAAGCAATCCATGTAACCAAAACATTTGTAACCTCACAATATTCTGAATTAAAAAAAAAAAAAAAAGAAATGTACACCGCAGAGGGTATAGTGACCAGATCAGGAGGCTTAGCCCTAATCACATCTTTCCATAATAATAAATTACAAGGGCAATACTTACCCCCATTCTTGTTGAAGACCTAGGGATAGAGTGACATATTATGGAACAACCAGCATTCAGTGGTAATGTACAGTCTTTCAGCCTCAGTGGAGAACTTTTGAATTCTGGTTCTTGCAACATGGCTAAGAAAACCAGAATGGGTCCTTTAGACATGAGAAAAAAGCCATAAATATTCTTGGAACTATCACTGAAGAAGGGGTTCAAGAAGAGAAAAACATTGTACTAGTCTTTGTAAGAAGGTGCTCTAGTGTTGTGCTTTGGGCACTACTGAAAAGTCATTGTATGCTCCCTAAACAATTAAGAAAAATATATTAGTTAAATATATATTTATATAAATATGATCATATGTATACACTCTTTGTTTTATTCCACTTAACAAATTTGAACATGCCAATAAATAAACTACAATATTATCTTATTATAGAGGTATTCCATATTACTGTACTTCAATTTGTTTAATTTATCCTCTATATTTAGATGTTTAGATTGTTTCCCAATTTTTACTATTATAAAAATGACACAATGAATATTTTGTAGCAAAATCTTTGTGCTCACCCTTGATTATTTTCTTAGGATGAATTTTAAGCAGTGTAGTTCCTGAGTCAATATGGTATTGTGAATGAGAAAAACAAAATGTACTGCCCCAAAACAGAGCTTAGTATATGTAAAGAATTAAATATATGATAAATTAGACATCATGGATTAGTGCAGAATGAAATTGCTTTTCAATAAATGCTGCAAGGCTGATTGCTTAGCTATTCATCAGATTTACTTTTTATACCCCTCTTTGTTACAGAAATGTTTTAAGATGACTTAATATGTATTATATAGAAAGATAAGGCAAATTTAAGATGGAAAAAATGAAGTAAGGGGAAAATAAAGCCCCAAAAAGGGGAGAGGTTAAGTTTTTAATGCATTTTTAAAAAATATTATATACTTGGTGGATATGAATCATAAACTTTAACTTTCTAACACCCAATGCAAAGACAAAGTGGAATTAGTTACTTTATTCACACAGACTATAAGATGAAGACAAACGAGTTTCTAGCAAGAAACACAAATATTTGTGTGTTGACCCCTGAAGGAAATTTCTCTATAGATTCTCTTGGAGAATAAAGTGTAAATGTAATGGACAACACCCTTACGGTATGCACAGCAAAGCATTTCATGAGGCTGCTTCCTGCAACATCCTTCAACATACGTTAATGTCATTGTGTCAAAGTGCAAGTCAATATAAATCCCATAGGGGAAGGGAGGGATAAAATACAGTTCACATACGCAGTTCCCTGTTGTGCTGGTTTCATCCAGGGACAGTATATCTGAAGGAGGATGAATAGCATACTTTTAAAGTCAATCTTCCTTAAATTTCTCTCAACAAGAGCTTTGATAAATGTTAAACAGCACTGAAATAGCACAATACTTCCTGAATGTATCATTAGTGTAGTGTATTAAAAGAGGTGAATGAAACATTAAAACTCCTTATAAGCACATATAAACCTTGATATAAGTCCATCTCATTTCTCTGAAGCACAGCAAGTAACTTTAAACAGTTTAGATGGAATAACTAAGTCAGTTAATGTGTCCATACTCTTTATATCATGGTTGTTTATATTATGGTAGTAAATTCATACGTAATGATATATTTAATGTGTAATCTCCCTGCTACACTGTAATCTCTGAGAGCAGGAATCATAGCTATCTCATCCAACACAGTACTGAAACATCGTAGGCATTTACAACCCGCCTCTACCACCACCAACATTGTCTTGCATGGAATATTGACCGACAAATTCAGGGCTTATAATATATTAGGCAAATGAGTGGCATGCCTTTGGAACAGATTGGTCAGTATGTTAAAAGTCTATTATTTGGGAGGGTTAAAGGACCCTTTATTTTATTAAAAGGAATACATTAAGACTTGGGAGTTCACATAATTCAATTCTACCTGTTGAGTTGATAAAGCTGAACTTATAAGCAAGAGGTAAAGACCAAAATTCAGAGAGTTTCTTGATAATGTTAAGGTCAGAAATTCCTCCCCAGTTGTTTCCTTTAGCTTAAATCTTTAATTATTTCTATCTGGATTCTGCAATGTTTGAAGCAGGTGACTTTGGTTTATAAACCGGAAAGAATAAAATCTTCCAGGTGGTAATTTCCCAGAGGTATTGTACTCGTTAAACAAATGAATCTCTAATTGATGGAAATGTAAGCAAGTGTGGAGCTCATATTCCAGGGAGGTGAACTTCCTTTCATATGATTCACTCAGTCTATTGGTAGATGAAAGCGGGAAAAAAAGAAAAGAAAGAAATATATGAGCCCCCTTCTCTTTCCTCTTAATCCTTGTTTTCTTCATTTATAATGTTTTTCTAGCATGTAGGACATTTTATAACATATTTTGCACTATGGGGTACTTTAATCCTGCCTTGTACATATTCCATATTTTTACCTAAATTGTCAGATATTATTTGAATTTTTTAGTAAGATATCTAGTAGCATGCTTTTTCTAAATAAGCTAGCAAAAAAATAACACCCTTTGAGCATTCATGAGTTATGAAGAGTCCAGAGAAAGTATAGACATATTACAATAGTCTACATTAAGAATACAGACTCTACAGAAATTTTCTTGTTCATGTTTTTGTTTTTGTTCTGGAAGTACATGTAAAAATAAGTAATCTTATTACTACAGCAGTGAAGCATGCATATGAACAGAAGACATCTTTGCCAATGTCACTTTAGGTAACATTCACAGTAAAACTAAACACTTTAAGCTAAATGTTTAACTAGTTTTAAAACCTATCCTTCATCTTAGTGAAAAAAATGAAATTTCTATAATTATGGGCGAAGTTAACAAAATTTGTACTTAATCCAAGAAACCAAACTAAAATCAGCTAATGTTTCATTTGCCTATAGCTCAATAATAAAGCTTTTCTTGAAAATAGAATTCATTATTGAAACAAAGTTTACACAATTTTAAAAAATGAAAAAAAAACATCAGATTCCTAGGCTAAATAAAACAAAGGGCAAAGTGGCATATATGTATAATTATCTACAACACCAAACCAACCTTGCCCATCCTTCAGGGACTGATAACTTGATGTATCACCTCTCCAGGAAATTGTGGAATAGGAGAGGGGAGACATGGTGAAGGTGAAAAATAGAGGGCACAGAGGGAGAACAAAGGCCTGAGGCTTTGGGAGAGGCAAGCAAGGTCCCTGGGAGTTTGCCAGAGAGGAAAAAAAGAGAATTCTTATTCACTGAATCAATAAATATGAATGTTTTCAATATGCTGGACAATGTCCATTGGTTTCAAATATTTTAATTACAATAATACCTTGAAAGATTTAGACTATGATAGTTCTTGGCCAAAATACTACATGACTGAAGCAGGACAAGACATGTGTGTATCAATAAATGCAGAGCAATAGCAAGAGAGATGTGAGCAAATGAGCGGGACCTATGTCAACCGTGTTCAGCTGTCATGATGAAAACACATTATCAGTGAAAATGCATCATCAGTGGAGGCATGCCAAAGAATTCATGATTTTCTTTGCTTTATTTTCCACTCTGATGGAGAAATATGCTTTCATCAACTTATATATTAGAATATGACTTACATTTCACAATTTAAATCATCAGTTTTAAGTTTATGACAATTCTTTCCTCTAGTAGCAGACCTGGTGCACATGTGGTCTACCCCAAATCCCATCATACACACCCTCAATATTCTTCTTATTTTAGACCTATTTGCAATTTGGAGTAAGCTTTGTAATAATAAAAACCCTAAATATAATGGTGACTAGAATTTTATTTGCTTGACAAAATGACTAGCATTGTGCAAGACCTAAGGTAAAACTTCACTTTGGAACATATAACATTTCAAGGTCCAGGGCCCTATACACCCTGACATGCTCTCTTTCGACCCAACTCTTTTTGAAAAATTGCTGTGGTGTCTTCTCTCCCTGAGTTCAGTGTCACGTTTATCCTCTGGCCCTGTCCTCACTGAGCATCCTCCTTCCGTCAGCAGCTAGCTGCTCATTGTTCACTAAAATAACTAGACTCACAAAAAAACTCTAAACATGCCTTAACTCCCACCCATTAAAGGGGAAACTTATAAAGAAAATACCAGGGACCGTGTATAATTTAAAAATAGTAACCCGGTTTGGTTTTTTGTTTGTTTACATTTCAGAATATTACAGGGTTATACACATTTTGGTTACATAATTGCTTTTGTACAGTTTGAATCGAAGTTGTAAGTGTGCCCTTCACCCAGTTGGTGTGCATTGTACCCGCTAGGTGTGAATTTATTCATCTCCTCCTCCCTGCTCCCGCCTACTTGATTTCTGTTGAGTTTTTCTTGTTTGTTTTTAAAAAAACTGAATTATTACCACATCCAAAAACACATTCCAGCATTGTAAGCATAGAAGCTCAACAAATATTTATTGAATCAGTGAACAAATGAATAATAAAGAAAATCAGTCTGCCTTTATATTCACTAAATTGCAGAGTTGAATTACACTTATTTAAAGATACATTGGTAAATGTCTATTTACTTATTCTATATAATATAGTCAACCATCCATATCTGTGGGTTCTGTATCTATGGATTCAACCAACCATAGACTCAAAACAATTTTAAAAATAAATTAATAATAACAATAATACAAATGAAACAACTATGTAACATTTACATTGTATTAGGTATTATAAGTAATTTAGAGATAATTTAAACTATACAGGAGGATGTACACAGGTTATAGCAAATACTATGCCATTTTATATAAGGGACTTGAGCTTTAGATCTTGGTATCTGTGGGGGTTTCTGGAACCAATTCCCTGTGGAAATGGAGGGATGACTGCATTTTCCATGATTTTGATATTACCATTCTCTTTTCTAACCTATGAAACACTACAGTCTGCAAGATAAATAAAAATATTTTTAATTAAAAGCAGAAAATGTGTAGGTTAGGGTCTTTTCTCCTTAATGAAAGTCATTTTGGCCCATAAGAAATCCAAGATCACTTTAATTTATTTGGTCAATGATAAACTGAGCTAAAATGTCCTAAATTAGGTCATAGCACCAGAGACACTACTGACTGAAAAAAGCTATTAGGCTTCAAGTTCCCACATCTTTTAATTTTTCTAGATAATTATAGGAATATAACAAAAAGACGAATAAACACTTTTTATGCCCTCATGCATACATGACATTTAGACCTTATAGTTCATAATTTCCACAAAAGCCGAATGGCTATTACTAGTCATCCTGAGTTGTTATAGGTTATAAAGCAATTAAGACTTTTTCAAGAGTTTGTAATGACTATTTTTTCTGAAAATACTATGGCAAGGAACAAATGACATTTGGCTGCATTTAAGTCATTTAAATGGTTTGACTGGATCACATTCATCATTAGAACAAAAAACTCAGAGGGCACATTTTTCATAAATCTCTCTGCACAAATCATTGCTGCATATTCATTACTTAACAGACTATTCTCAATTCCTAGCTACAAGGACATAAAAGTAGTCTTGAAAGTTTAGCTTTACCTCTATTACCTTGAATTGGTGCATTAGCACCAACCACACTGCATCCTCAGTATTTTATGGGGACTCTTTCTGTTGCCACAGGTCTTCCTGCCTGCATGTATTTATGTATGGGAACACATAATGCTACAAACAGAAGGAAATATTTTTGAAAGCAATGGGTAATCATAGCTAAGTCTTTTAAACTAAGTCTTTTAAATGATATGAAAGACAACTGAAATGAGCAAATCTGTGTACTGGTTGGAGTGACAGGTGCAGATAAAGTCAAGTTCTGGTTACCAACAAAGAACAAGATGAAGTTCAGTGCTCGAGAGAAGTGAACGGAAATGTGCTGCCTGAAGGCTCCAAAGCAAATGCTGAGGTCTGGATGACAGCTTCCATTTTCACTTACTGCTTGCAAAAGATTGATGACAAGTGGTAGATGAAGGAAAAAGATAGCCTTGATCCTATATATACACAGCATATTTCAGCAGTTTCCTTGGGAATATTAAAGTTATTGTTTTCACATACTAAACCCAGATATAGTTCCAAAGAGTAATCAAGAATCTAAGCAAAATTACATTAACCCACAGGAATTGAAAGCATAGAATAATGAAAGCTAAAAATGTATTTAAGAAGAGAAGTCTGAAATTTAAACTAGCTTTTCATATTATTCAATATATAATTGAGCTGATGCATGCTGTGTTAGTCTGTTTGTGCTGCTATAACAAAATACTTTAAACTGGGTAATTTATAAATAACATAAATTTATTTCTCACAATTCTGGAGGATTGCAAGTCCAAGATCAAGGCACCAGCTGGTTGTGTCTGTGGTGAGGGCTGCTCTCTGCTTCCAAGATGGTGCCTTGTTGCTGAATCCTCCAGAAAAGACAAACGCTGAGTTCTCATGTGGTGGAAGGGATAGAAGGGCAAGGGAGCACTCCCTGTAACTTGAGCCCTTTTGTAAGTGTTCTAATCCTATTCATGAGGGCAGAGTCCTTATGACTTAATCACCTCCTAAAGGCTGCAAGGCCTCGCTTCTTAATAGCGTGGCATTGAGGATTAAGTTTCCGCATAAATTTTGGATAGGATGCCATCATTCAAACCATACCACATGTGCTTAACTTCATGGAATGCAAATTGGCATGCAGTGATATTTTATTTTTACTAAATTGAGGTAACTACACTTCTTTTGCCATCCATGAGTCATTGCATATGTTGTAATCATTCCTCTTTGGTAGCATGAATAACCAATAACCAATAGAAAATTTAAAATTTCCTATCATTTCTGAAATAAAATAGAGAAAATTGATTGATTCTTTAACACTGAATTAAAAATAGAAGTCTACAAAAAGACAGCACCAAGTTATCTCTATTATCCCTTTTAGACCTCATAGCCTTTAATTATTACGCATATATGCAATAGCATATTCTACACATTCTACAAATTCTACATAGTAAATCATGTTTCTTATTAGTTACTTGCAAGAGAAATGCAAAAATTTATTGACTTCTTTTCTCCGTCTTATACCAAATTCAGTAAAAAAGCTCTAAAGCAAAAATTCAAAATGTTTGTGAAAGATCTGATGCTCCCCATGCCTTCTGCAATCTACATTCACTTGTTATTTATTGTCTGTACTTCAACTACTTCCAGGAATAATCTGAAGAGGCTGAAAGAAACAAATACATAACAAAATCATTAAAGTAAATTAGGAAAGTAAGAACTAAGAAATAAAGGGTAGAAGATAATTTATCATAAAACCTAGACCAAGAAGAGCTATAGAAATTGAACCAAAAAAAAAAAAATTCTGAACTTTATCCAAATTAAAAACAACAAGAAATAAAGAAAATGATCTAAAGAGCATGTTTAAGATTTATTACAGGAAATATGCTTTAAGAGGATAATTACAAAGGAAGACACTGATGATTTTTGACAGAGTCTTGAGCCAAATTAATAAAGAGATACCTAACTTTTATTGTAACATTGACCCTTTTAACATTTTATTAGGGCACTGGCCCAAATTTCCATGAGCAAATACACATAAATGTTGCACGTAATTTCAGAGGTTTCCTAAAACTAGAATTAAGAACTCCTGCCTTGATTTCTAATCTTTCTGTCTGTACTAGAGATTTAGACCTACATGAGAGGTTTGGGCAATTTCTATCACACATCAGCTGAGGAAAATTTCCATTTTTCCTTTCCCCAGGAGTGAACTCTCCTGCACTCTCTTTAATCCCAGGCAGGACCCATGCTATATCCAGACGCCACTGAGATGTGGTTGCCATTCTTGGCGTGAATTCTTTAATACCCTCCCCCATCACCCCATTTCACTCTCCTTCTACATCTCAGTGCTGAATAGAATCTATATTTTTTATTGCTTTGACTTTCAGAACTATGTTCGATTTTATCTCTATTTAAATAAATCTTGATTGCCACTTCAAAAATTGCTTTTCTAATTACAGAAGTAATACAACTTATCATGAAATATTCAGTCTAGAGGTGTAGAAAGTATGAAATCATGTAGAAAACCTTCCCCTGTCTCTCCCCAATCCTAAAATTTGAGTGTATTTTTCCAGTTTTATTAAAACTTTATCAATGTTTTAAACCAGTATACTTCTGTGTACTCAAACACACAAATAAAGATATATCAACTTGTTATTACATAAATAATATGAAACTAACCTTATTGCTTTGTATTTACTTAATTATTTAACTCCATGGAATAGAATTTTACACCAAACATAAGGCAAATCTTTATTTGTCCCATGGCTGGATCCAATACTTTCAGAAGGTGACCAGCTTTAACTTTCAAACATTTACAGATATGTTTAACAAATAAAATTATCAATGTCTGCTTATAATGTTGACTTAATTTTATGACAAATTATATAAAATAGTACTTTGATCCCTTTAATTTAACAAAAAAATTACTGAAATGCTTCAGATATATGTTGGACTTCAGTATCTTTTTGATCACTAGAGCCAGTTTTGGAGTCTTCCAGCATAATTTTCCAAAGTCCTTCATTGTGAACTCTATCTAATTGTTGGAGATGCCACTACTGCAAACTTATTCCAAACCATAAGAATCCAATCACAAAATGCTAGAACAATAATTTTTATTATGATAATTATTTCCATTTATCCCATAGATTAGTGGTTATCAAAGTATGATTCTGAGTCAACAGCATTAGCATCACTTGGAAACTTATCAAAAATGCAAAATGCCAGCTCCTACATGCCACCTGTGAATCAGAAAGAATGAAGGTGGGGCCAAGCAATCTGTATTTTAACAAGCCCTGCAGGTGCTTTTAATGCACACAGAAATTTAAGTACCATTACATTAGATATTTATTTCTATTTTCTATAACATAATCACTTATTGCCCTGCTTTTAATATTGATATTCTTTAAATTTATAAACAGTTTCAAATACTTGTGTTTGTGAAAGCATTTGCAAAGGAACAACTAACTTTACATTGGACTTCTGTGAAACCGTTTTATTTATTATATTAGGTGATCTTGAAAAGAAACACAGACGGTATTGACTGAAATTGGTTCGAGCTGTCTACCCCAAACAGTATTTCTTCATTCTAACAAGATAATTGACAGAACATCCTGTAATATGATTGCAAAAGGTCTCAAGTATAACTTAATTTTGTCTTTTCTGAGGGATAACGTCTGAAAGAAAAAAATATTTCTTATAATTAGGCATATGTACTATTTCCATAGCTTCATAAAATTTACCACTGTAGAGTATTTATGTGTATGGGTCGAAACTAAGTTCTGACCATGACACCTTAACAGCAATTTATCAGCACCATAAGAACTAGCTGTGACAAGAAAGAATATCTAATTTACATATTGGTAAGACCTAAGTCAGATGGGAGGTTGTAACAGAGTCAAATGTTCACTATTCAAATCTAGAACTGACATACTAGGGTTCATTAAGCATAAAAACCTTGAGCTCTCACCACTCTTGATGCTTGCTGCTTCTGCAGGACTGCCTGTTGCTCTTCTACTGTTCCAGCGCTGGAGGGTTGAGCCCATGATGGGTCATCCATCAATTTTTATTAAATAGAATGAATGGTGGAAAGAAAGAAAAATTAAATAGGAAAGACAGCTACATGGAAGGAAATTCATAATTACTCTAGTTATTTTGTATTTATGGACCCCGTCTTGGAATTTCATGGGGCTCACTTGAAAAAATTATCCATAGCTCTTATTTTCATCGTTGATTTCTCTACTGTTGCCCCATTAATTCAAACCTGTCTGCTTTATGTTTTCCATGAGGTCTTCAATATTCCTGATCTGTTTATGCTACTCTGTCTTTTCTTGAAGCATAATTATGACTTCATTCTTTTTTTAATGTCTATTTGATGTCACTTCAACAGGATTTTGAGAAGAGATGGAAATGGGTGTTCATCGCACCATCTTGAAACAAAAGCCTATGTAAATAATGTGTAGAATTGATAACAATTATTTGAACAAAATTTTAAATCTCTGGATTGTTTAAAATAAGTATCAAGTCTCAAATTTATCATCATTTTAAAATAGCATTTATTCTAGATGAAAAACATTATATTAGAAAACAGAAAAAAGCTATCTAGTAACTTTTTTATCTGTAAGAGTTTGTAATATTTTCTAAAAAGACAAATGCCACACCAAATTTAAAAATTACAAAAATAATACACACAGTAAGATTTCAATCTATTTTGTTTTTTGTTTTGCTTTTTTTTTGTTTTTTTACAAGTGCAAAGCATTGAGTCAAGAATGAATGTATCATCTGTTTCTTTTTTTTTTCTATTTCAGCATATTATCGGGGTACAGCTGATTAGGTTATGTATGATGCCCTTGCCCTCCCTCCACCCCAAGTCCGAGCTTCAAGTGTGTCCATTCCCCCCGGGGTGCGCATCACACTCATTGTTTGTGCATATGCCCGTCCGCTCTTTCCCCCTTCCCCCTCCCCCTGCCCAACATCTAATACATGTTATTCTTATATGTGCACTTAAATGTTGATCAGCTAATACCAATTTGATGATGAGTACATTTGGTGCTTGCCGTTCGATTCTTGGGATACCTTGCTTAGTAGAATGTGTTCCAGCGCTTTCCAGGAGTATATAAGAGGTGCTATATCACCATTGTTTCTTAACGCTAAATAGTACTCCATGGTATACATATACCACAGTTTATTGATCCACTCATGTATTGATGGACACTTGGGTTGTTTCCATATCTTTGCAATTGCAAATTGTGCTGCTATGAACATTCGAGTGTAGGTGTCTTTTTCATAGAGCGACTTCTGCTCTTTTGGGTAGATAACCAGTAATGGGATTGCTGGATCAAATGGTAGTTCTATTTGTATTTCTTTAAGGTATCTCCTTAAGGTATCTCCATATTGCTTGAACTGGATAGTCACATTCAGAAGACTGAATCTGGATCCACACCTCTCACCTCTCACAAAAATCAACTCACGCTGGGTCACAGATCTAAACCTAAGGAGTGAAACTATTAGAATTCTAGAGGAAGAAGTTGGAAATGCTCTTCTAGATATTGGCCTAGGCAAAGAATTTATGAAGAAGACCCCGAAGGCAATTACAGCAACAACAAAAATAAATAAATGGGACCTGATCAAATTAAAAAGCTTCTGCACAGCCAGAGAAACTGTCACAAGAGTAAACAGGCAACCCACAGAATGGGAGAAAATTTTCACATCTCTGTTTCTTAATTAGAGAAAAGATTCAGAGGAGTGAGATTTTACAGATATCATCAAAAGATGATATTTGCCATGTCTTTTCTATCTATTCTGGAAAGGGTACCATAATAGTGATCCCATTGCATGCTCTGTATGTCACAGTAATATTAAATGAAAGTAACATTGCCCCCATTTCCCCCTTCGGTATCTTACACCATCAAGAAATCTCTTTGCACAGAATGGTTTTGAAATAAGTATAATTGAGTGACAAACTCAGGAGAAATTTTAAATATTTTAAACCATTGCTTCATTTCCATTTTTAAAAATTAGAGCTTATTGAACTCCTCTCAAGTCAAAGCAGCTTAGGAAGTATGCGGGAGTTTGAGGGCAGGCCAACAACCCAATCCAAAACATTACATCTGCCTAGAATAGATGTAAAATGCATTGCAACAGTATAAAGACATGACTACTCCTACTCACATAAAGGGGGAAATGTGAAATAAAACTTACTATGAACTGATTACCTTCCTTCCTTTCCTGAATTTAGGTTTTCTAAATTTCAGGCTATGAGTAATGACAAAGGAATGAACTAAACTCTATGTTTTCTCAATCTAACCATCTGCTATTCAAAGTTATGTTTAAAAAGGACACATAGGGACAAAGCAATCAGTATCTCTTCTACTGCAAACATTCTTTAAATTTTTTTAAAAAACGTTTTCCTTAAATAGAATGAATCTGGAATGAAAATAAATCTTGAAAGTTTAGTCATCCACTTGACTCTGAAAACAAAGCATTGAGACATTTTTAATAAAAATGCCATATCAGTTGGGATTTGAACCTAATGCTTTTGAAATATGAGGTACTTAAAATTGTTTATAGTGTTCTTTTTTTTTAATGGAGACTGATTCCATTTATATAGCCTTTTTAAAAAGCTAGCCACAGAATAATGAAATTTTGGTACTTCTAGTTCTTTAAAATACACATACAAACACACACACAAACAAATGACAGCCTTGAAGCTATTTACAGATAAAAGTTAAATTTTAAGCACATTTTTCTAGCAGCTATCTCATTTAAATATATAGCATATTATCTAAGTATTCCAACAACATACTCCTCCTTTCTATGTCTGGTTTAATTGGTTTTTATTTTTCATATTAATGAAGGAAATCAGAATCATAGGTAAACCAAAATACAGTCATGCACTGCATAACAACATTTTGGTCAACAGCAAACTGTGTGTACAGTGGTGGTTCCATAATGGAGCTAAAAAATTCTTATTGTGATGTTGTAGCCATTGAAACACCATAACCCAATGCATTACTCATGTGTTTGTGTGGATTCTGGTGTAAACAAACCTAATGCACTGCCAGTGCTATAAAAATATAGCACACACAATTATGTATAGTACAATTATATATGTATGATAATAAATATGTTACTGGTTAACACAGTTATTATACTATACTTTCTATTATTATTTTAGAGTTTACTCCTACTTATAAAAAAGTCAACTGTAAAACAGAGTCATGTAGGTCCTTCAGCAAGTATTCCAGAAGAAGGCTATGTTTTCATAGGAGATGTGTATTATTGACATTGAAGATCTTCTGACTGGATAAGACATGAAGATGGAAAATGGTGATATTGATGATCCTGACCCTGTGTAGGCTTAGGCTAATTTCTTAGTTTTCAGCAAAAATGTTTAAAAAGAAAAATTTAAAAATTAAAATATAAAAATTTTATAGAATAAGGATATAATGAAAGAAAATATTTTTGTACTGCTATACAATTTGTGTTTTAAGATAAGTGTTATTCCAAAAAAGTCAAAAAGTTTTAAAAAACTAAAAAGCAAAAACAGTTATAGTAAGCTAAGGTTAATTTATTATTTAAAAAAAGACAACTATTTTATAAATTTAGTGTAGCCAAAGTGTACAGAGTTTATAAAGTCAACAACAGTGTATAGTAATGTTCTAGGCCTTAGCATTCACTCGCCACTCACTGACTGACTCACCCAGAGCAATTTCCAGTCCTGTGAGCTCCATTCATGGTAAGTGCCCCATACAAGTGTACCACTTTTTATCTTTGTACCATATTGTTACCGTGTTTTTCTATTTAGATATACAAATAGTTACCATTGTATTCCAATCACCTACAGCAATCAGTATAATAACATGCTTTTGATTTTTGTAGCCTCAGAGCAACAGGGTATACCATATTGGCTAGGTGTGTAGTAGGCTATGCCATCTAGGTTTGTGTAAGTATGCTCTATGATGTTCACACAAAGACAAAATTGCCTAACGATGCATTTCTCAGAATGTATGCCTATTGTTAAGCCAAATGTGACTGTAGTATACAATCTTCACTAGCTCCTCCAAAAAATAAATAACCACAAAACTTTTGGTTGGGATATAATTCCACTCTCTAGTATTGGGAGGCAAAATATGAAATGCTTAAGAATGTGTAGTTAGAGTCAGACCTCTGAAATTGATTCCCAGCCTCACTGTATATGACCCTGTGACCTTAAGCAAGTTTCCTGATTTACTTAATCCCAATTTTCCCCATTCACAAAACTGGAGATACTGATAATACCTACCCAGTAATGTGAATGTGGACATTAATTAGTTGATGCATATAAAGTACTTTGAATAGATTCTGGCACATGATAAATACTTAATAAACATTAGCTAGTAGTAATAGACATAGAAATATCAGCATTCTGGAAATTAATTTAAAAAATATATAAAATCACAATTTTTTAATTTGTGGGAAACTTAAGCAGGAAGCTTTAAGGAACAATGTTACTATGAGTACATCTCAGAGAAAATAATATCCCTATAATTTAAAAGTTTACAACACTCTCACAATTAGCATATCAAGCTCTTCCTTGAGAGAGATCTGGGCAGCACACCACAGTGTCCACCATAAAGACTCAAAACCTTTTTGATACAAAGACATCAGAAATAGATATATTATATATTTTATAATATATACATCCAAATAGATTGTATCCATAAATCAAGAATTAGCTTCAGTTAAAAAGGAACAATCAGAAAACAAGAAAGAACTTGAAAAATGTGTACTTAAATTTTAAAAATTCGATGGATGACTAGAAAGAAATCAAATGTGAAAAATTGCTGAAAGTTGTGAAAATGAGTATAACATTAAAAATCAAAAAATTTCATAGTTTAATAGAAGCAACAATCCAGCTTAATGTTAAAGAATCAATTTCACTAAAAGGCTGGGAAACCTAGAATCCTAAACAGTGAAAACCAAGCAAGGAAAGAATGACTGTAACAACTTCAGGTCAGTTATTTTAACATTCCTGTAACCCTCTCTGCTTGGAAGACGAATCCAAGGAGTTTTAGCAAAAAAAAAAAAAAAAGAGATAAGAGAGTCCCGCATAATTTTTCTCCATCTTTCTAGCCTGACTTAACTTGGAGGTAGGACATATTAAATGATAATGAGAAGCTAAAAGGTAATTTGAAGACTCCCCTCAACATAAATATGTAATGAGTAATGAACCAAACCTGTACTGCCCCATCGGTGGCTCTTTCAAAGAACAGAACCTGAGGGTTGAAGTGACAGCTGCCTCCCTAATGAGGCGGCAGTTCAGGGAGAAAGGCTGCGGGAATTCTAGGCCAAGGTACTCAGCTGCCAAATAATGGCAGAGGTGACCATTGCACATGACCCCCAAACACTCCAGCTCATCAGAAAAGTAGTTTCAGAATAAATGCCTTAATGCAGTTAATTAAAAGAGAGTAAGAAGGAGTGGTATTGAAAAGACTCTAGGTTAAGCCTAGTTTGTTTCTTTTAAATATTGTTCCTTTCATATGTTCACATTTATTAACTTCATGTAGCATAATATTTGTTTTAATAATATTCCTTTCACAAGATCTATATTTTTAAACTTTTTTACTTCTGTCTGCCCTTACTGTGCTTCCATCTGCTAGCTTATGAGCTCCAATCTGCACTCCACCACAAAGTGCCTTCTTCCCCTAGTATCACTTTCTTCACTTTGTAGAAACCAGCCTGAAAACAATAAGGAGCCTAAAGAGGGCACGCCTTGCCAATATAATGTGATTTTAGTGACAGCTCATAATATTCGGAACTGAAAAAGACCTTGGCTGTCCTTCATTTTAGGCAAGAACTCTGAAGCCAGAAGGGATGAAAAGTGGTATGTAAGGTCACATAGCTAGCTTGTGACAAGTCTTGGACTAGAACCAGGTGTCCTAATACCTAAATGTATGTGGTTCTCAGTGTACCACCAAACACACCACCATTCTTGGAGAGTAGGGGCTGGGAGGAAGTGAAAGAATGTGGCTCTGTAACTAGCTATCAATCTTACTTAGAGTGCCTTGCTGCTTCTGCCCTGAAGTCTGCAGCCAAGGATGTGTATCTACTTGATTTCTATCCACCTTGCACAGATACCTAGGATTATAATTAATGAAAATGTTTTTAGAATGTGTACCAAATCCAATTTATTCTCCCCTCCCCCAGATTTATTTGGCTCTGCCTTCCTCCTGGGTCCTCCGCCATGTGCTCAATGTAGAGCTTCAGCCCCTTCCACTATTGCCTAACCTCCAAGCACTGTCAGTATCTCAGTCTCCCCCAAAAGGAGGACCAGGCTCTGGCTAGTCCTCCATGTGCCCAGTGCAGCAGGGGCTAGAGTATCCCCAACTCCCACACCCTACCCAATTGCAACCAAAGACATGTGGGCTCCTCTATTCACTTTTAGACTCAATTGAAGCATCTTTTTGTGGCACATGGACTCTGGCCCACACCACCGCTAACATCCAATGGGCTTACAAAATGCCTGAACCTTCAATATGGTATCCCCTCAACATCACTTCAGACCACAAATTTTTTTTTTTAAATAAGTATGAGTGAGGCAATGGGTTCATGACTATGGAATCAGTGCTCGAAGTATAGCCCCATAAAAGTGAGATAGTCTCTTAAGAACTCAACTGGAGTGCTAGCTTGGGGAAAACACATTTCAGGGTTAGAGTATTGTCTTCCAGGATGCTGTATCCGCATTTAAGCAATGACCAATATATAATACTATCTTCCCAAGGGCTGGAATACATCACTCCCAGTGACCCAACTTACAAAATTTGTGCTTTCTCAAACTGAAATTATAAGATCTAGAGGTCAGAAATCCTGGGCCCACCTCTGCTAAAGAACATACTATGTCCACTGAATTGGAGACTGTGACAGCCTCCTGTCCACTTTGAACTCCTCATGTCAGTGGACAAGAAGAGGGAAAAAAAGGAGTTGTAGCATTTTGTGAGCTAATCAACCCTAATCACGATAGCAAGCATAGGATTACTACACAATGGGGCAGGGAGGAGTGTATCTAAAACTAGGGAACTCACTGGGCCTCTCTTATTACCTTCACATTCAGTGACAACTGTCAGTAGGCAAGCAGCAACCACATCCCAACGAAGACAATACAGTTAAGGACTCAGACCTTTTCTTGAGAGGGTCCCAAAGGTAAAAAGCCCCTGAGAAAGATGTTGAATATCAATTACAGTAGCAGAGGGCACTGTGATTGACTTTAAGATTTCAAAATCAAAGATTGCAGTTGGCTACCAGCTTAAAGAAGAATCTGTAATTGGCTGGATTTATACCTCCCCTCTTGAGGATAAAATGAGGGCTCCTTGTTCTTATAAAACTGGAGATCCCAATTAAGGTATCACAAGAAAGTGTGAAAAGATCTGAATGGTGCAAGAGGAGGCTTATACGGGACCTAATTATGTGTTTTTCCAGATTCGCACAGACTCACCTGCCTTCTGGTCCCTTAGCTACGCAGAGAAACTTGTTGTTGCCTTACCTTGCAGCACTGCCAGCTGTCTCTGCCACATCCTAGGATTAGGGCTAGGCAGTGCCAGCCTCTGTTACACCCACTGAGGCAGGAGCTGCTGCAGCTTCAGAGCCCAAACCCAACCCAAGAGTCCAATTACTCCCACTTTTCCATACTCAGATAAAGTGCCATGCCATGGAATGTAGGATCTGGCTTCCCCAGGGGCTAGCCAAAGGGTCAGGTGACAAAATCCAGAAGTGTAAAAGATGACAACGAGAGAGAGCCAGCAGATTCTTCTCCCCTCATCTTTCTAATAGACTATTCCAGAGTGCTGTGATTCTCTCCAGCCTATCTCATCCACATGATCAAGTAACTGGCTGTGTTTTCTCATGAAGTCATGCCAGTTTGGTATAGAGCCACCTCATATTTGCTGTTACTCCTCCTCTGCTCTTCTTCCTTTTCCCCTCACTATTGCCACCCTGGGATTATGCTTACTAATAAGGCATTACCATGGAAAGTTTTGCCTCAGGCTCTGTTTTCTGGAGAACCCTTGCTCAGACTAAATATTTTGAGTCACTCGTCCAAGTATTCCAAAAATTAAAAACACATTCTATGTACTTCTTTCCCTAAGTTTGCCACAAAAAGAAGTATATCACTATCTAAGGATTATACCTCAATAGATAAAGTCTCAATTTATACTTGCAATAAAATAAAAAAATTAGTCTTGCTCCAATATTCCTTGTTCTTTTATAACTTTCAGATATACATTCTACTAAAATTTTTGCCTAATTGTACTTGAAAGTCTTTTTCTTCCAGCTATTTTACTTTACCAAGCATCTTTTTATAATCTTTAATTTGACAATATATTATTTAAGCTTAAAATATTTGCATACTTTGATAGCACACTCTTATGAGAAAATATATATTTAAATATTTCTACTTATAAATCCGAGTTTTAAAAGAAGGAAATATTATTCTTAAAAATGCAGAGCATGAGTATGTGTAAGAATAGAACACTTAATATTTTTCAATTCCTCCTCTATCAAAAATGGACACATAAGACACATTTTTTTGGAGGACAAAATAGAAAAGGGAGTGATAGTTGTTGAAATACTGTTCCATCATCTCCAGATTACTGAGTAGAGGAAAGGTCACACCATCAAAAGAAGAAAATTAATCCATTAGCAGAAAAGACTAAAAGAATATCATATTATAAATACCTAATTTACAAGACTAATTTAGGGAATTTTATTTCAATTGATCCAGTTGAATCTTCCAGATATATTTACAAATTAAATACAATGGTAGTGATATACTGGAAATGAATTACATTTTCACTAATTTAATGTTCAAAGGACAGAGAGACTGACTGGATCCTAAAGGGGCTTATTATGAGTATTCAGTCTGCACTTGAGGATAGGGTGTTCAAACAGCAGTAGTTTATTATAGGTCATTACAACCAAGTAGAGTAAATGAAGAATTCACAATGGTGCAGGCTCTCAAAAGAAGGAAAATATTAGGCTCCTTTGATTTTAAAAATAAATTCTCTGTTGGATTTTTAAAGGTTGTTTTACCTAAAATATAACAAAAAGCTAAAAAATGCTTTCATTAAGCAAGTTCCAACAAAAGAAAACACATGATTCAGAGAGTATCAATTGAAATCTCAGCACAGAGGTGGTAATGTCTTACCAATAACAAATTACAGACCTAAGACTGAGTGAACAGATGTCTACTACTTTGGGAAAGTAGCTACACATCCATCTTGTTTTCCTCAGTGGAAAGTTGGGTAGATTATGACGTGTGCTCTCCTTTTCTGTTTTAATAATGGCCTTTGAGAGAGTCACCAAATTCCTGAGAATGTGAATTTCCATTCTGACAATTCAGTCTTTATATTTAGGAAGCAACCATAGTAAAAAACTTACAGAACTTTTTTTTGGCCACAGTGTTCTTTATTTTTTTTATTTCAAAATACTATGTGGGTACAAATGTTTTTGATTACGTGGATCACTTTTTTAATGCTTGAGTCAGGGCTGTAAGTGTGCCCATCACCCAGATAGTGTTCACTGCACCCATCAGGAAGGTTTCACCCACCCCCTCCTCCCCTTGCCCCTGCTTGATTTCCACTGAGTCTTACTTCCCTCTATGCACATGTGTGCTCATTGATTAGTTCTACTTCAATAGTGAGTCCATTTGGTATGTGTTTTTCTATTCTTGAGATATTTCACTTAGAATGGTCTCCAGTTCCACCCAAATTGTTGCAAAAGGCATTAATCCATCCTTTTTTATGGCTGAGTAGTATTCCATAGTATACATATATCACATTTTGTTAATCCATTCATGAATTGATGGGCACTTGGACTGATTCCACATCTTTGCAATTGTGAATTCTGCTGCAATAAACATTCAAGTGTAGGGGTCTTTTTGATAAAATGACTTCTTTTCCTTTGGGTAAATACCCAGTAGTGTGATTGCTGGATCAATTGATGGATGTGATTGCTGTAAGTCTATTTTTAGTTCTTTGAGGAATTCTCCATATTTTTTCCATAGAGGTTGTACTAATTTGCAGTCCCACCAACAATATATAAATATTCCTTTCTCTCCACATCCACTCCAGCATCTATTATTTTTGTACTTTTTTATAAAATCAATTCTAACCAGGGTAAGGTGGTATCTCATTGTGGTTTTCATTTGCATTTCCCTGATGATTAGTGATGTTGAGCATTTTTACATATGTTTATTGGCCATTTGTCTATCTTCTTTTGAAAAGCTTCTGTTGTTCATGTCTTTTGTCTACTTTTTAATGGGGTTGTTTTTTTTTTCTTGCTGATTCTCTTGATTTCTTTGTAAATTCTGGTTATTAGCCTTTTTTTTTTTTAAAGACAGAATCTCACTCTGTTGCCCAGGCTAGAGGGCTGTGGTGTCAGCGTAGCTCACAGCAACCTCAAACTCCTGAGCTCAAGCAATCATCCCGCCTCAGCCCCCAGAGTAGCTGAGATTTCAGGCATGTGCCACCATGCCTGGATAATTTTTTCTATTTTTAGTAGAGACGGGTCTCAAACTCCTGAACTCAAGGGATTCTACCACCTCGATCACCCAGAACGTGCGGATTACGGGCGTGAGCCACTGTGCCCAGCCTGGTTATTAGCTGTTTATTGGATATATAGCTTGCAAATATTTTCTCACGTTCTTTAGGTTGTCTGTTTAGTTTGTTGATTATTTTCTTGGCTGTGCAGAAGATTTTTAACTTAATCAAGTCCCATTTATTTATTTTTGTTATTTTTGTGATTGCCTTTGTGGTCTTCTTCATAAATTCTTTGCCTATGCCAGTACCTAAAAGAATTTTTCCTACGTTTTCTTCTACAATTCTTATGGTTTCATGCCTTACATTTAAGTCTTTTATCCATCTTGAATTAATTTTTGTGAGTGCTGAGAGCTATAGATCCTATTTCATTCTTCTGCATGTGGCTATCCAATTTTCCCAGCCCCATCTATTTAACAGGGCTTCTTTTCCACAGTGGATATTGTTGTCTGTTTTGTCAAAGATCTGTTGGCTGTATATGGAGTTTTATGTCTGGATTCTCCATTCAGTTCCTTTGGTCTGTGTCTCTATTTTTGTGCCAGTACCATGCTGTTTTCGTTACTATAGACTTATAGCATAGTTTGAAGTCTGATAATGTGATGCCTTCAGATTTGTTCTTTTTGCTTAAGATTGCTTTGGCTATTTGGACTCTTTTCTGGTTTCAAATGAAGCATAGACTTATTTTTTCTGGATCTGTAAAATATTGTGTTGGTATTTTGATGAGGATTGAATCTGTAAATCACTTTGAGTAGTTTTGACATTTTAACAATATTGATTCTACCAGTCCATGAGCATGATATGTTTTTCCATTTGTTTGTGTCATCTGTGATTTCTTTCCTCAGTGTTTCATAGTTCTCTTTGTAGAGATCTTTCATCTCCTTGTTTGGTATATTTCCAGGTATTTTATTTTCTTTGTAGCTATTGTGAATGGTATTGAGTGTTTGATTTGACTCTCAGCTTGATTGTTATTGATATATAGAAATACTACTTATTCGTGTACATAGGTTTTATAAACTGAGACTTTGCTGAATTTATTTATCAACTCCATAGATGCAGAAAACATATTTTACAAAATTCAGCACCCTTCCATGATAAAAACTAGGCATAGAAGAAATATATCTCTTATAAAAGCCATATATGACAAACCCACAGCCAACATCATACTGAGTGGGGAAAAGTTGAGAGAATTCCCATTAAGAACT
The DNA here is from genome assembly GCA_963575035.1 of Avahi laniger. Taxonomy (NCBI): domain Eukaryota; kingdom Metazoa; phylum Chordata; class Mammalia; order Primates; family Indriidae; genus Avahi; species Avahi laniger. The sequence continues at coordinate 43,809 of CAUYSK010053192.1, forward strand.
GTAACAAGACAAGGGTGCCCACTGTCACCACTTCTATTCAGCATAGTGCTGGAAGTTCTAGCCAGAGCACTCAGGCAAGAGAAAGAAATATCCCAATCAGGAAAGAGGAGGTCAAACTATTGTTTTTTGCTGATGATATGATCTTATATCTAGAAAACTTCTAAAACTGCTTTAAATGTGATCAATTTCAGGAAAAGGTGACTCCTTATCTTTAATCAAGTAGAAGTAGACAAGCTCACAGTTTTTTAGTCCAGAAATCAGGTAGCCCTGATCTATATGACTGACGACTAGGGTTTATAAAGAAAATCGTGCTTTGTTATAAAGTGTACTTTTATATTAAAAATGTGTTTGAAAGGTAGGAGGGAAAAAATAATTTTGAAATCAGTGGTCTTTGTTCTACTTGTTTCAATTAAGAAAGTAATTTTATCTTTAGAAGCTAATGATTAAGAGGGAAAAAGCAGAAAGAAGATAGTAGTATGGTGGTTGTCTTGGCCAGAATTAAAATAGAAATAGTCTGTGATAGAAACTTGGAAATATAACTTTTTGCTGATTGGAAGTTTGGCATCATAGGGAGACGGGAGAAAAAGAGAGAGAAGGAATAGCATATTTTCTATTTTTATCTGAAATAGACAACATCAAGCAGTAGCCCTTCTAAAGACTGCTATAAGCCAGCTTCCTGGACTGTGAACTCCTAGAGAACAAAGTCTATGTCTTCTTTATATCTTTATCCTCAGCCCATTGCACAGTATGTGGCATTTAGAAGGTGGGAGATAGATGTTTATTGAATGAATAAATGACCGTGCAGTTATTTAATGAAAGGGAAACACAAGCACGATACAGAAATATGAGGAAGTTAGCACGCAGAGGGTGTTTCTGTCAGTGATTGCCACATACAGGGCAGCCAAGAAATAGCACAGCCTGAGAGAGCCCTTGTCTTTCATCTACCATCTCTGCAATTGGAGTTTTATGAGATTCCTAACAGAAGCCTCCTTGTGCAAAGAAGTGAAATGTTTCTTCGTAGTTTTTATATTTTAATCACTGCTGAAATGTAAACTTCTTTCTTGAAAAATTACATTATCTTCTGAAATTTTACTGTTGGAGACTAGCACATCCCTACCTCACCAGAACATCCATTCCTCCCTCTTCTTTCCTTGTTTGCTTTGCAAGCAGCTCAGTTTGACCCCTATATCAGAGACATGTATATTCACAAGCACATTTACTTTATTTACTTGTGAAACTCACAAATTCATTGCACCCATTTGATTGTGGAATAGCTTGGCAATGTATTCTAGTCACATTTTATGTTTATAATTAAGAAAAATACTGGCTCGAATCCCAATATGTAGGGATAAATCTTCTACATCTACCACGAAATGTATTCAATGGTTATTTCTTTGGGATGTTTTTATGTCCCCAAACACCAATTCAGAACAGAATACAGGGTAAGTCATTACTTAAAGCACAGCCACACTTTAAATTGAGTGTTTAAATGACCTTGTGAATTTCTGTTTTCTCTAGGTGACATTCACATTAAGTTTATTGCTTAACACACCAGCATGGGATTCTCCTGGATGCTAGCGTGAAAAAGCACTACTCACACTGCTAGACTACATGTGCCTATCCCAGGAACATATGCCAGTCAGCACATATGGGGGCATCCAGACCCAAATCCTCCTTTGCAGTTGACTCCTGAACTGGCTGACACTTTGGGTTGACACACAATCCAGTCACTCCTGCTTCTGCCTTACCTATTCTCCTCTTTATGGCTCCATTTCTTCATTTTAGCAAAACACTATCATAAAAAAAGCCCTTTTATTCCTACCCACCACCAGAACCCTGGGACCCATGTACCACCTAAGGAGTGGCAGTTACACCTGGTTTGTCTCCACCTTATGGAAAGAATTCATAAAATATGTTGATCTACATGGGATACTCCATACAAATCATGCGTTACTGCACGTATTCATAGACAATGTTTAACTACAGACTTCCTGTGTATGACAAATCATCAGCCCAATAGTTATATGAGCTCACTGTTTTAACTCTGACCTTTAGCCAATTTCATCAACTAAGTATCATAACCATAAAAATAAACACACCCACCTGTAACCATGCCTCTTCTAACTAGCTGCCGTTAGAGTATTAGCAGACCCCAACCCAAGCAGTGACCTCACAGCACAACTCTTCCAGTCATATTTCCACCCTTCAGCCTCCATTTCCTTGGAGGTTTCCTTTTGTTTCATCTTGACCAACCTAGTGTCATTGCTCCACTGACACCTACTTAGCTCTCAAAGACAGACTGCCCCACCAAAACTGGTACACATCAAGGTGCCAATGCTAGTAAAGCTTGTGAAATCAGGCCTAGAGTAGCTCCATTCTAGTAATGAACAATTGTTTATTAATGGCAAAATCTCAGTCTTTAGCAATAAGGTTACAAGGAGATATTCCAGGGAAGAGACACTTCTCATAGGACTCTGCCTACTTCCTCTATATAAGATGGCCCTACCTCCTACCTTTAGTCCTTACAAGATATAAGTAATATGCATAACTAAATTGTAAGCATGTCTGGAAGACACTAATTAAATGATAGTCTTTCTTATTATTGACATTATTAGACTTTTTAAATCAGGTTCTATTATTTCCTATTAACCAAATATCAATTCGAACAAGTGAATAAAATAGATACAATAGTATCCCAGGATAAACCTGATGAATTCTACGGTGTTCTGTGTTCAATATCTCTTGACCCCTACAGTCAATTAGTTCATAAAGCAAAGCCTGTGGTTTAATGGAACAAAATTTAGAAAATTTCATTTATTTATTTATGTGCCATTACATGATCAAGCAATAATACTAAACTAGAAGGCCTCTTTCCATATTTGACCTCCACACCACAGGCTTCAAAATATTTCTCAAGATAAAAATAGTAAATCTTCTCCATTAGAGCAGAAAAAAGGAAAACTTGATTGGTAAGAGTGACTTAAATAGCAAAATCTATGTTTAGCCTGAGTAAAAAAATGTCCCAGTCTCAAAAGTAATTATCCTAAAAGTAATGGTGAATAAAATTGAGCTTAAAATTCAATCTTCAAATTGAAGTGCACTATCAACTCTAAATATAATAAAAAGAAAAACATAACTTCTTGGTTTTCACACCATGCTCTAGTGTGATGATTCTGAGCCTCTGTATTTGCTCCTCTTTCTGACTGAAATGCACCACTCTCCTTGACCGTTCTCCTTGGCAAGGGTCTTTCAAGACCTCATTCAAATGCCACTTCATCAATGAAGCTTTTCCAAACTGTGATGGGACACTAAAGATGGGACAATAGGACATTATGTGCTTCACAATGTGCATGTAATGCAGTAGAAAATATCCACTTCTACTCACAAAATAGTATTGGGAAAAAGTAGGACTTCAATCTAATCAAATTCCTCAATCTAACAAGCAGTTTACAGGAGGCATGTGGAATAGAAGAACCAGTGAAATGACACCCTAAAAAAGCAATTAGCCATATCCAACGTAGGATGGTCTCTAGGACAAATTAGTGGGATTTAAAAAAGAAAGGCTAAAGAGACAATCATAGAAAAAAAGTTACTGAAGAGACACAACAACCGAACATAAAAGTAGACTTTATTTTGATCCTGATTCCAATAAAGTTCTAAAAAGACATCTTTGAGACAATTAGAGAAATTTGAATATGGACTGGAGATTACATGATATAAAGAATGATATTTAATTAAGTGTTATAACAAAATGGCAGTTATGTAAAAAATATTCTTTTCAGTTAGAGATTCATTTTAAGTGAAATGACATGTTTTAAAATACATAAGCAAAAGAGTAAGGGATAGATGATAGTTGAAATAAGATTGGTAAAACAATGGTAATTATTGAGGCTGCTAACAGGCACATGAAGGTTTATTAAACAGCACTCTCTAGTTTAGTGTATCTTTGAATTTTTACACAACAAAAAGGTTTAAAATGCTAAAAATCTATAGTGGAGAAAAAGTTGAGGACTCTTGGTATACATTGGTGAACAAGAGACCATGGGAGCTTATATGCTCAAATAGAAAAAAAATAATAAGCATTTTTTTTTTTTTTACAAATAATACATTATAATTTGTTAGTGCTACCCAAGAAAAGTCCAATGTGTCATGACAGTGTGCAATCAGGATTATACCTGGCTGCTTCCAGGGCCTGGCATGCTTCTCAACATCTAACCCAAGCATCACTCCAGCTCTCTGAGTTATCTTGTCCTCTCTAGGACATTTAGTTATCCCATTTCTTTCCCCTTCACTCTTACACCAAATGCAATTTTATTTATAACACCCAATGTAATTTACTACACTTAGTTGATATATCTGCCCAAACCACATCCACCTCTTCTTCCCACTGCCCCCCACCCCCAAATTTATAAGGTCCTTAATGGCAGGGACATGATCTGATCTAGTTCTCTGTTCCCTGTACTCAGTTAACTGTGGTCTCATGGAGATTCTGCCTGATCCCACCGTAACAAATCTCCCCCATCGAACTTTCTCTTAATGGTTTTGATATCCATCAATAATCATTGCTCAGATACATTATTAGAACAAATTTTTGAAAATAAAGTGTGCTAAGGTCATAGACTTCTGACAGGTCCTCCATCTGACTCTACGCTAAGTCACTGTGTCAGGCCAGATGCCAGGACCCAGATGTACAAAAAGACACTATTTTGCCCTTTCGTACCTCCACTTCCTGACTTTACTGATCACATCCCCTCACTCCTCTTTGCCCGAGGCTGGGGTGAGGGCCCTTCTCTGCCACTTGGAAAACCTATCATTTAGAGATAGAGGAATCTATATTCAGAGTAGAATAAAGCCAAGACTCCTCTTAAGAAAATAAAGTATTTTCTATCTCTCTGGTGTGCTCAGGAGTTTCTATACCTTACAGAGTCTCTGCCTTACCTAGTATAATAATCAAAGGATCCAACCAATGCTGGTCTTATGATAACCAGCAAAGAAATATTTTTTATTTTAATCTTTTTATTCACCTTACACGTACGTTATACATCCATAGGCTTTGGGAAAAAAAAATAACAATAAGTAAAAAACAAAGATTTGAACCTAACGCTTTACTATTCCTCATGGGAAAAAATATGTTCTAATTCACAATAAAAAACAAACAAACAAAATCCTGCAACTGGATCCAGCAAGAGAGCACAAGTAGTAATTTGATTTGAGATAAACCTAAAACTTAAAGAATACTACTGGGAAAAGGCAAATTTATTTAGAAATGCTGCCTTGTGTTCAGGCCTGGCCATTGGACATGGATAAGAGGAATAGGACAAGATAGGATTGTGACTGGGAGCACTTCCCCTACATGCAAACTGAGATCAGGAACAAGGCAAGAAAATTCATTCTTTCACCACTTATACAATATCGTACTGGAGGTTCTAGAGAGCGCGATTAGGCAGGAAACAGGAAAAAAAATGGCAGTCATATTGGAAAGAAGTAAAACTATCTTTCTTTATGTACGACATGACAGTCTATGAAGAAAATCCTATAGAATCTATAAGAAAAACACTAGAACTAAAAAGTGAATTTAGCAATTTATAGGACATAAGGTCAATACATATAATTAGATCATATTTTTGTACACTAGCAGTGAAAAATTAGAAATTGAATTTTTTAAAAAGTACTATTTGAAAAGATCTCTACAGGGAGAACTACGAAACATTGAGGAAGGAAATAGCAGAGGACGTAAATGGGTGGAAAACCATACCATGCTCATGGGTTGGCAGAATCAGCATTGTTAAAATGTTTATACTACCCAAAGTGATCTGAAGATTCAATGCAATCCCTACGAAAATACCAACATCACTTTTCACAGATCTAGAAAAAATAATTCTATGCTTTGTATGGAACCAGAGAAGACCCCATGTAGCAAAAGCAATGTTATGCAAAAAGAACAAATTGGGAGGCATCAATTTATCAGAATGATTCTTACTGCATTACTCACATGCTTACAGCATCTAGGCTAATCTTGAATATTTCCCTCTGCTTTATCAATTTGAAGAAACTATGA
>CAUYSK010053193.1:0-22154 GCA_963575035.1 Avahi laniger
CTGTACATCGCTTCCCATATTGTTAGATGCACCATAATTACTCAATAAGTAATTATTGGTTCTGAACTATAGTTAGTCACTTTTACAAAAAAATGTCTTTTGATTGGGTTTAGCACAATCCTCAAATGACTGTGCACATTAATTGAGACCATCCGGATCTATTCCATAGAAAACCGAATGAGGCTAGAATAAAATCAACTGAATACTTATTCAGACATGAACAAGCTCTTGTATTTTCACTGTCATAAAAATGGTAGAATAAAGTATCCATAGGTATTGATCTTTCATATTAAATGAGAAATCATAACACTCTCTGTTGTTTCTATTAAATTAAGGAAAGAATTTTTGAGACACAAAAATGGGAAGTTATTGTTGCCTAAACTGCAAATTTATTAAGGGTCAATTCTTTCCTCAATCTTTTCTCTGGAGCAAACGATTGTTGAATATTTTTTCTCCATATATTTTAATTGTTGACACAATAGTGGATCATTGCAAAAATACATGAGATGACAACAATGATACTACTAACAATTCTTTTCCATCACTACAAGACTAGAGATGACCCTCTTATTTAAATAAGGTTCATAGAATGTTTTAATCATAGAAGACAATCCATATGCCTAGGGATCACAGAAATATTTCAGATTATTTTAAGATAGAAGATCATTTCCATAAACTTTTTGTTTCCTTCCCAAAGAGGGTTAGGCCACAGAGTCTGAGTGAGCTGGTCATTGACATCACAGCTAGATCTGCTTTTAGCCAAGAAGAAAGACAGTTTCTCACTGGCCCATACTATAAACTGCCTCTTAGTTGTATACAAATTCAGTATCTAACAGATCAAGGAATTGCTCATCTATAATTAATAAATATAATATGGTTGGTCTAGGGCTGCCATATACTTTCATAAATTGGTTTATAGGTTAACTCCTCTTTTAGGAGTTACATAGAATTTATATCCACACATGAACTTAGGAAACATCTTGTCCAATTTTAAAATTATTTTTGCCTTTTTCTACAGCCTCTGATAATAATTAAAAAGTAAATAAGAAATCCAAGTATATTTTTATCCAGCTGAATTGAAGAACACATTGGATTTCAATTCTTTATATTTTTAGATAGGTACAGTTTTATGTGTGTATCTGTGTCTAATTAGTCTCCTACTGAGAAAATATGATGATTATCTTTTATAATTTCAAAGGGTTTTTTTTAGGTGATAAAACTTCATGAGATGAATTCAATATGGTCTTTATAAGTAAGTTTTGCATTTACCCCTTAAATATCAGTTCAAATCTTTATTAGTTATTTATGTCAACATCAAGCTCTATCACATAACCATTTAATAAATATAGATGCCTTCCAATAATTTAGCATGTAATGAAAGTTTCATTATCACCTAACTGAAATGACCTAATTGTCACAAATTTGCTTATAAGTTCGTATAAAGATCATACTCATATTTATTTTTATAACTCTTACATTCATTTAATTCTAATACTATTGGTGTATTGCATTTATAGTTGATGGCCAGCAAAAAAAATGGTTTTGTCTCTTTGTGTTATCTATATCTTTAATAAAATACTCAAATCTAATACATTAGCAATATTTTCTAAATTGTTAACCCACCACTATAGCTTCTGTAGATCAGTTTTATGGATTTTTTTTTCTTTCACTATAGGACTTTAGCTAATGACAATAGTGTCCTTTTACTTCTGGTAGTTTAAATTTTATTCGCATGCTGCAATGACTAAATCTCTATTGCAAATTTTAACCTCGACATCCAAAATTCCTTTCCTTTCCCTCCGTGCCATTCCACTGAATTCTGAGGTTGTGAGGTTACTGGTGGTTGGTTTCCAATGGAGGAAATAATCTGTTTCATCTTTTCTCTATCCTGTCTTATTTTATCATGATTAATTGTTTCACTTCAAAAAGTCAATGAATTTCAAGATAATCATGTACTATTGTGACCTCCACAGGCTAAGGGCATTTCTAAAGAAATGAAAGAAATCCTAAGGAGATTACTGTTTGCTAGAATTTTGTGAAATAATTTCATTTCCACACATATAATGGAGAATATCAGTAGATTTTTCTAGTATTCTTGTAAAATTATGTAGTATAATTTAGCATCATAGAAATAAAAAAATTGATATAAACTGTAATGAAATGAATAAGAGAGTTTACATATGAAAGTCCAGTGTTTGACACATGCATTTCCTCTATAGTAAAGCTAACACCAACCTAATCAGTAGGATATTTTATTTTCCTCGTAGATGTAAAACTAATCAGAACCAATATAGCATTCATAGAAGCACCTGAACGTGGGGGACAATAAATCCTTCAGTTCTTTTCTATTAAAGATGCCATATATTTTTTTTTTTCTTCTTGAGACAGAGTCTGACTCGTTGCCCTGGCTAGAGTGCCGTGGCATCAGCCTAGCTCACAGCAACCTCAAACTCCTGGGCTCAAGCGATCCTCCTGCCTCAGCCTCCCGAGTAGCTGGGACTACAGGCATACGCCATCATGCCCAGCTAATTTTTTCTATATATATATTTTTAGTTGTCCAGATCATTTCTTTCTATTTTTAGTAGAGACGGGGTCTCGCTCTTGCTCAGGCTGGTCTCGAACTCCTGACCTTGAGCAATCCACCTGCCTCGGCCTCCCAGAATGCTAGGATTACAGGCGGGAGCCACTTCGCTCGCCTGGCCAAAGATGCCATATTTTTCTATTAAATTTTAAGAAAAATTTAATATTCTCAGGATAAACAATTCTTCCATAATTCCTTTTGATCATGCACTCCAAAATATTTAACAAATTAGAAATAAGATCACTAGGGCAAAAAACGAAAGCATCAAAGGTAGTAGTTCAAAAATGACTATACAGGCCGGGTGGGGTGGCTCACGCCTGTAATCCTAGCACTCTGGGAGGTAGAGGCAGGTGGATTGTTTGAGCCCAGGAGTTTGAGGTTGCTGTGAGCTAGGCTGACGCCACGGCACTCACTCTAGCCCGGGCAACAGAGTGAGCCTCTGTCTCAAAAAAAAAAAAAATGACTATACAGTTATGTAGTAAGGTCTAATGGATGTACATTATTATACAAATTTTATGAAAAGCCACGTTTAAGCATTTGAATTATATTTCTTATTACTTCTTCTTATGAGTTATGATTTAGTGCCATAATGTTCACAATATCGTTAAAGGTTGTTCAGTCCCTAAATACTGCCTTGTAGTGCACACTTATTTATGAATACAAATATGGTACATTTTCACGATTAAACTTTCTCATTTACGTCTCATTTTTGTGAAAATCAGAGTCAGTACAAAGTTGATTCATGTTATTAAAAAGTTTGCCAATAGAGAAAGTAGTCAAGTCTAGCAGTATAAAATATGAAAAGAATATGGTCTTGGGAATCAGAGGTTCAAACCCAAGCTTTACCATTTAATAGCAGTGCTAATTGAACAAAGTTACTTAGCGTCTCTGACTTCTGGTTCCCTCATCTCTGAAACGTTCATCACAGGATTGCTGTGAGTATTCAGACAGATAACGGACACGGATATGAAGGTGCCGTGCTTAGCACATGGTGGAAGCTCCTCTGACTACTGCCTTCCCCATTGACTGCCACGTGTGCTGAGCAGACGCCACAGCTCCGCACCCAGCGAAGCCTCATTGTGTGGCCTGCATCTAAATCAGACAATGCTGAAACACAGCTTGGGAGTCTGTTGTTGACACAGTCAATCCAAATACCTGTTTGCCTTTCGAGAAAAAGAGTTGAGGAATGAATTAGACTGAAGATTAATAGCTCCACTTGTAATCTTGGTGTTAGGGACTGAATTGTGATCTCCGCAAAATTCATATGTTAGAGTTCTAACCCCCAGTACCTCAAAATGTAACCTTATTTGTACATAGATTAAAGAGGTAATTAAGTTAAACAGAAGTCATTAGTGCAGGCCCTAATCCAATATAACTGGTGTCCTTGTAAGAAGAGAAAATTTGAGCATAGACACATATAGAGGGAACACAATGTGAAGATAGAAAGAAAAGGTCAGGCCGGGCGCGGTGGCTCACGCCTGTAATCCTGGCTCTCTGGGAGGCCGAGGTGGGCGGATTGTTTGAGCTCAGGAGTTCGAGACCAGCCTGAGCAAGAGAGAGACCCCGCCTCTACTAAAATTAGAAAGAAATTAATCGGCCAACTAAAAATATATAGAAAAAATTAGCCGGGCATGGTGGCACATGCCTGTAGTCCCAGCTACTCGGGAGGCTGAGGCAGAAGGATGGCTTGAGCCCAGGAGTCTGAGGTTGCTGTGAGCTAGGCTGACGCCAAGGTACTCGCCCAGGGCAACACAGTGACACTCTGTCTCAAAAAAAAAAAAAAAAAGAAAAGAAAAGGTGACCGTCTACAAGCCAGAGACAGAGGCCACAAAAGAAATCAACCCACTCAACACCTTGATGTTGGACTATCCAGCCTTCAGAATTGTGAGAAAATAAATTTCTGTTGCTTAAATCACCTACTCTCTGGTAATTTGCTATGGCAACCATAGCAAATGAATAAACTGGGTAAACACTTTTTTGCTTCGTGAAGGTGGATCTTGCTTATACTTGTACTGAAACCAATTGTTATGTCTTCTGGTAAGCAATTTTCATAGTCTTAATTTCACTAAGTTTAATTCATGTTGAAAGCAATGTTATTCTTACCCTTAAGTTGTGAAAAGACTTAGAATTATACTTTGCATGTTGAAAAAGTACATATCTAAAGAAACTTTTTATACTTATGTAAGGATTCCAACTGGCAAGGTAATTCAGATGCAATTAGCAAGTTCTTGGAGAGCTTAGATGTAGGTGGTGGTGTCTTAAGGGAGGCTTTTCAATGCCTAGAAGAAGCTAGGAATGGAATTCTTGCATTTTTATTGTGAAACTAGAGACAGCTTATTAATAGAAAAATCTTGAAATAATTATAGGAGACATTGTTTTTTGTGTTCTATATGAGTAGCATAAAGTATTAATTTATTTCCATATGGTTATATTTCATACACATAAAATCATTTTCTACCCCAAAAAATGCAATTGATAGGTCTATTTCTTTGTGCAGCACTTTTTGTTTTAACTATTTGGAATATTGTTTAGTCAAAGTTTATAATCATTCTGTCTCCAGGTAACTCAAAGCCAAATAAATGAAACACAGGAAAATGTAAAACTGTTGAAAATTTTAGTGGTAATATGGCAGAGGCAGTGTCCATGATCATGTAGAGTGCTGTATTTCTTTTTCATGTCAATTACAAAAAATAAATTTAAGTTCTTCAAACACATAGCTCTAGTTAAATGGCTCTACACAAAAGACATGGTTATATAGCAATGAATTCTAATTTATAGGCCTAAAAGTCAGTTCTAGCTCAATTGCCATAATTCACTAATATGGCACCACAACCAATATCTGAGGTTTATCCCAATGAAAGGAAAATGTCTGACTCTACCAACCATGTATTCAGCCATGTTAAGGAACTTGGCTAGAGAAAGCTTCCTCCTTCCTCGTCCCATCACCACAGCCCTCCTAGGAGATCAGAAGTGTATTCTTTGTGCCCAAGCACTTTAGGTAACAGTCAGGACTTAAAGTGGCAAGCTAAAAACAAGGGTATGGAAAGAATATTTTCATAATGAATAGTGGCTATATCAGTCTCCTTCCCTAGACCTGCTCCCAGAGCAACTGTGACTATGTGCAGGAGACTCGATAACTCTTTTGTAGAGAAACCGAATTACTTCAAATATAGATTGGTTGGCAACTTACTTGATCTCCCTGCAATGAAGCCCATCAGGCAACAAACCCCATCTCCAGATGAAGACCATCCAACGTCCTTTTAGTACTTCATTATTAAATATGAATAGACAGCTCAGGGGCCACCAGACATTTGAGAAAAGGATTCAACTTTAGGGACAAATGCCAAACCAAGGAGAAGAAAAAGGACCTGAAGGATATGATAACAATGAATGGAGAACAAGAAAATTCCAAAGAGAGAAAAGACTATAATTATATCTTTGGAAAAGTAAGGAAAGCTATCATGCCCATGAAACCAGAACAGGGATGAATAAAAAACAAACAAACACTATGCAAAAAAAGACTAATGGTTTTCAAAAATGTAATAAACAAAACAAGTATTTCAACAGAAAGATTGAGATATATGATTAAGATAATCACTGAAAAAACAGAAGAGAAAAGTAAAGAAAATTATAAGAAGATTATACTCTGAGGAGCAACATCTATATTAGAGTTCCAGAATAGGAAAACAAAGGAGAAAAGATTATTAAAAACAAAATCAAACCTGACAGTTTTCATAAAAGGTGAGAGAGAGAAAGAGAGAGAAAATAATTTTCCAGGGCTAAAAGATATAAGTCCTTGTATTGAAAGTCCCACTGAGTGCCTACTACAATTGATAGACGACCCATACAAACACACTTTATGAAATTTCAAAATAGCGTTAAAGAAAAGATCCCAAAGGCTGTAAAGCAGGACTGAGGGAAGAGGGGAGTCATATACAGAGAAACAGTAATTATAATGACATTGGATATCTAACAGCTACATTGAACAATAGAAGATAATGGGGACAATAATTTCAAAATTCTGAGAGCATGCTTTCCAACATAGAACTCTACTCAGACTAAAAAGTAAGTGTAAGCATACAAGAAATGTATTTTCAAACTTTCAAGAACTCAAAACATATATTGCCATGTACATTCTTCTAGGAAGCTACCAAGATGTGTGCCTCAGAGAGGTGGGGACCTGCAGCCTTAAGGCCACATGTGGCCTGCCAGATCCCCAAGTGCAGCCCCTCAACCAAAGGCAAACTTTACAAAACAAATCTCTGGCTTTGTTCTGTAAAATTTGGATTCAGTCAAAAGGCCACACTCAAGGATCCAGAAGGCCACATGTGACCCCAAGGCTGCAGGTTCCCCACTCAGTCACTGCTCAACATGAAGATGAGAAGGATCAAGACCTTTATGATGATCCACTTCCACTTAATGAAGAGTAAATATATTTTCTCTTCCTTGTGATTTTCTTAATAACATTTTCTTTTCTCTAGCTTACTTGATTGTATTATTATGGCATATAGTACATATGGCATATAAAATATCTGTTAATTGACTATTTATGATATCAGTAAGGCTTCTAGTCAGCAGAAACCTAGCAGTTAAGTTTGGCAGGGGAGTCAAAAGTTATACATGGATTCGTTCAACTTTTGAAGTGTTGGTTGTGTGACGTGCAGTCGGGCATTGTCATGGAGAAGAATTGGGCCCTTTTTGTTGACCAATGCCAGCTTCAAACATTGCAGTTTTCTGCGCATCTCATCAATTTGCTGAGCATAGTTCTCAGATGTGATGATTTCACCAGGATTCAGAAAGCTGTATAAAATCCACTTTTCATTGCATGTCACAATCCAATCAAGAAATGGTTTGTTGTTGTTGCATACAATAAGAGAAGACGACGACACTTCAAAACGATGATTTTTTTGATCTTCTGTCAGCTCATATGGCCCCCCCTTATCGAACTTTTTCACCTTTCCAATTTGCTTATAATGCCGAACGACCATAGACTGGTCAACGTTGAGTTCTTCAGCAACTTCTCATGTAGTTGTAAGAGGATCAGCTTCAATGATTGCTCTCAATTGATCATTTTCAACTTCTGATGGCCAGCCACTGAGCTCCTCATCTTCAAGGCTCTCATCTCCTTTACAAAACTTCTTGAACCACCACTGCGCTATATGTTTGTTAGCAGTTCTTGGGCCAAATGTGTTGTTGATGTTGTGAGTTGTCTCTGCTGCTTTACGACCCATTTTGAACTCAAATAAGAAAATTGCTGAAATTTGCTTATTGTCTAACATCATTTCTATAGTCTGAAATAAACATAAAATAAATAGCAAGTAACAAATCATTAGCAAAAAAGGTGAGAAATTGTGCATTAAAATGACGTATAACATAACCACATTTATTTAAGAACGTATTCCAATATCAAAGGGCAAATTTCAACAATGCTAAACCTGCAATTACTTTTGCACCAACTTATACATTTTGCCATGTAGAAGATGTGGGATGTTAGCACATTACTTCTGCTTTGTGATCTTTATTTTGCTCATTTTAAGATGGAGTATATAGAAGAATCCTTTTTATAGACAGAATTTGATGGTATAGCGCATATAAAGCACTCAGCTTGCTGCCTGGTAAGGTGGACAGGGAGGTGAAGGTATATAGCTTTTCCTGGATGCAGTTATCCAATTTATCCTAAGAATGCCAGATCTAGCCATTTACTAGGGCTCTTGCTTTGTCCTTCAGTTTTCCTGACAAAATGGGAGCTGAACTATTCACATCTCAAAGGGAAGGCCACTGACCCCATTTAATCAGAAAAATATCAGGACCTGTTGTAGAGAGAAGAGTCTTTCTCTAAGAGTCTCTTGAAAGAAGAGATTTAGAAGAATGAATAAATCCTAGTATGGGTTTACATGAGGGTCTGGGATTTCTGAGAGGTGAAATCTCAAGTAAGAGAATTGTTCTGTCTTGGCAGGAATAATTTAAAGAGACACCATCAGAATGATGGAATCCTATAAGGCAATAGTCAGAAAGACAGTCCTTCATTATTGGATAAAGCAAAGTGGATACACAGAGGAGGAAAGTGAGTCAAAGTATTTTAGAAGTTGAAAAAAGTCTTTAAAGCTTCTGTTATGCCCGAAGTGAAAGGTAGATATGTCATTTCTGCCTTTCTGAATTGAGTTGGTTCCTTAGCACAAGGGAAAATGCCTTCTTCACATACAATATAACTTTTTTAACACTATTTTCTATAACAGGCAGCACTTTTTTGGTATTTAATCAGTACTGTAAGCTCCTTGAGAGTAGGAGTCAGATTTTCCCTCCCTTTTCCTTTCCCTCACCGCTTCCTGAACTTATTACAGTGGTAAACACTCAGAATAAAAGAAATTTATTGAATTGAACATGTAGTTTTTAAAATTCAGACATAAATTATGTCCCACTATGGATTTTATACATAGGCAACAATATCTATTAATCCTAAATTTTTTTAAAAATCCACCAACGTCTTTTGTGAATAAGTGTAAAATCTGAAATGTAAAGTAGAAGGGAACAAACCAGGAAAAAGATTGTGTTATAATTAGACAGGTACATGTTCAGAAGTCTTCTTTAGTAGAAGAACAGGAATATTCATATACATCAATGTCTTTTCAGGACAATTTTGACTTTTACACTGATTACAGTTCAATTATGGCACCTAGTGCCAATTCCAGCCATCAAAACAGTGCTGATGCTAGGAACTTATGATACTGGTTTGTCATCCTCATGCTCAAAGAATTTAATCCATTTACATTCAAGGTTATTATTTAGAAGTAAGGACTTACTTCTGCCATTTTGTTGTTTTCTGATTCTTTTGTATATCTTTGTTCCTTTCTTCTTCTCTTATTTTTTTTACCTTTATGTATTGGTTCTTTTCTGTAGTGATAAGCTCTGATTCTTTTCTCTTTCTTATTTGTGTATCTGTTGTAATTATTTTCTTTGTGGTTGCTATGGGGCTTACATAAAAATTATTATAGTTATAATAGGCTATTTTAGGCTGATAACAATGAATTTTGGTCATATAAAGAACTCTAGATTTTTGCCCTTCTCCCTACAATTAATAATTTTGCTGCCTTAATTTCCATCTTTTTATTTTGTGTATTCTCTTAAGAACTTATTGTAGCCATAGTTATTGTTGACCAATTTGACTTTTAACCTTCATATCTCATGTTAAAGATATGAAAGGTTATATACCATCATTTCAGTAATGAAGTATTTTGAATTTGTTAATCAATTTACCTCTACCAGAGAGATTTATACTTTCATATGTTTTCGTGATAGTAATCATCATCCTATTGCTTTCAGTTGGAGCATTCCATTAAGCATTTCTTGTAAGTTTTGTCTAGTGGTGATGAATTCTCTCAGCTTTTGTCCGTCTGGGAAAGACTTTATTTCTCCTTCATTTCCAAAGGAAAGCTTTGCTGGGTATAGTATTCTAGGTTGCCAGTTTATTCCTTTCAGCATGTGAATAGATAATCCTATCCTTTCCTGGCCTACAAGCTTTCTGCTGAGAAAATCTGCTGACAGTTTAATGGAGATTACCTTATATGTGACTTGACACTTTTCTTGCTGCTTTTAGAATTCTCTTGTCTTGACTTTTGACAGTTTGGTTATAATGTTCCTCAAAGAGGATGTTTTTGGTTTGAATCTATCTGGGATCCTTTGAGCTTAATGAATCTGGATGTCCATATCTATTCCAAGATGTGGGAAGTTTTCAGGTTATTTGTTAAATAAGCTTTCTGTACCTTTCTCCATCTCTTCTCCCTCTGGAACTCCCACAGTGCAAATATTTGTTCACTTAATGATGTCTCATAATTCCCACAGGCTTCCTTTGTTCTTTCTCATTCTTTTTTCTTTCTTTTTTTCTGACTGCATTATTTCAAAAGACCTGTCTTCAAATTTAGAATTTCTTTCTTCTGTTTAATCTAGTCTGCTATTAAAGCTCTCAATTGTATTTTTTTATTTCATTTATTAAATTTTTTAGTACCAAGATTTCTGTTTGGTTCTTTTTTATGACATCTATCTCTGTTGAATATCTCATTCAGATCATAAATTGTTTTTTGATTTCATCGATTTGTTTATCTGTAATGTCCTGTATCTTGCTGAGTTTCCTTATGACCATTATTTTGAATTTTCTTCCAGGCAATTTATGAATTTTCATTTCTTTGGGTCAGTTACTAGAGAACTATTGTGTTTCTTTGATGGTGTCGTGTTTCCTTGTACTTTCATGTTTCTTGCATTCCTAAATTGATATCTGAGCATCCAGTGGAATGATTGCCTCTTCCAATTTTTTAAGAGTGGTTTTTGTGGAGAAAGACTTTCACCTGCAGATGTATCCTAGAGTGTCAGCTTTGGTTTGGGTAGATGCAGTATTGTAGTCTCCATACGGTTTCTTCAGCTATAGTCAATGTCAGTGATTGTAAGTGCTTCAGTGGCATGGGCTGCAGGAGTCTATGTGGCTGGTCTGCCCATTCAGCTGCTCCTCCCCTGCAGGTGGGACACTAGGCTGGTTTACACTCCAGGGAAGCAGGCTTATAAGCCAGTGGTTCTGCTTGGGTGCTGCTCCCCTGTGGGTGGGGCGCCAGGGTTACAGCTGTTCCACTGGACCTAGGCTCCAAGTAGCCAGGGTGAGGTGCTGTAGCCTACAGGATGGGAAAGTTAGAGTATCTCCTAGGTAGCTTGTTCCCAGGTGATAGAGAGCAGTAGCAACTCAGCTGGGGAATGGTGTGACCATGGTGCAACAGTGGCAGAGCTTTAAGGATGGAGAGATGCAGTGGCTACTCTCCTCCAGAGTAGGACACACTATATCAATGGCTCCAGTTCAAAAGGGTGCCTTGCAGCAGTAGCTTGGGTCATGGTGGGAGGGGGCACACTGCAGGCTCCTTCTCTGAAGCAATGCGGCCATGTGAACTTCTAGAATCTCCCCAAACTGAGCCCAGGACTTCTGAGAACTGTAAGATTCTCCAGCAGCAAAAAATTGCAGCTATGACACTAACACAGGCTGCTGGGAGCCTCTTACTTATCTTTTCCCCACATGGGGAAACACCTACTGCTCTGAGCTGATTCTAAGGAGACAGGGCGGCAGCTACAGGGTGCCTCTCTCCTTTATCTGTGTGGCCGTCCTGATTCCGTGTGTTTCACAGTCTCCAACAGTCCCCTTCTGTACTCCAGGGTTCTCCTTCAGATACTGTGGTCAAAATAAAAGTTGTTTATTCGTTGTTATGGTCCCTTTTTGTCAGGGAGATGAGCACCAGGCACCTCTAGGCAGTCATTTTGCTGATATTACTTCCCATAACTTCTTCAATCTGCGTTTCTCCCCCTCTCCAGACCAGCAGTTCTCAATTCTGATTTCACATTAGAATTGTCTGGGGAGTTTTTTAAACTACCAATGCTGAGTTCCACCCCCAGGAAATGATCTGAGTTAATTGATCTAGGATAGGACCTGAACTTCAGAATTTTTTAAAGCCCCCTAAGTTATTATAATGTGCAACTAAGGGTGGAAGACTACTGTTCCACCCAATCTCATTCAAACTCAGAGCTTCAACTACTATTTGTACTGATACTAATGATACCAAAATTTAGGTCTTCAGCCTACCCATGCCTCTAAACTCCAAATCTATAATTATTTGGCATTTCTCTCACCCTGCTAGACCACAGGTTCTGTGAGGATGTGAACTGTATTGATTTGCTGCTTATTCATTGTATCCCAACACCAGACACAATGCCTGGCATATAGAAGATGATTATTAAATATTTGGTGGTTAATTGATTTAATTTCTTGATCATAGGATGAAGGGAGTTAATGTCTTCTGACAAAAAAAAAAAACTCATTTTTAGCTGTACCAACATTCTTCATTGACAAAAGAATGAGACAAGTAGAAGAATCCAGGCCACTGATATATCCAAGTCTCATCTGCTGCATCTAATCCTGGGATCTGCTACTAGGGTAAATTTTGTCTCTCTCATCTACATATCCAAAATTGAGGTAATAACATTATTTCCCTAGTTGTATTCCAAATATGTTTTAAAAGTAAATAATCCCATTTATGCAAAATTGTTTTGAACTACTTAGCAAAGAAATGCTATGCTATATTAAAATTTTATTGATTCTACTTTAACATTACCTGTAGAAAAAACAAGCTGCTCTTAATATTTAGATTTTAAAGAGAAGTTTCTAAAAAAAATTAATTTAACCTATTTCCCTTTAGTTTTCAAAACTACCCACTCAAGGAAACAAAATAAAATATAACTCTTACATTTTTCTATGTATGAAACATCACTTTGTCACGTGCAACTTTTATGACTCAAATTTTTATACGCTCACAAAATCTTCAACTCAAGTTACAGCCACTTGCAAGATGTGCCAGAAAGAGAAAACAATTGCAGAGTGATCTGGGCATTTTGTATTAATCTTCTTACCCCCTGCAGAGAAAGAACGCAGGACTCATCACAGCCATTTCTTCCAGAGAGAACATTACAAGCACTTTCCATGTCATAATAAGGCAGGCCTGCTTGGCCACAGGGAAGAATGGCACAAGTGTAGATAATTACTGTGGAATGCAGTGGTTGATTGCAGGACTCTTGTACTTTAACCAGAATAGAACTGCTAATTATCTCAAAAGCCTAACTTTGTAAAATCAGAAACAGTTACCAAAGAAATTACACATAGTGGTAAAACCTTAGACTGTTGAAATGTAAAAGAAATAGAGAGAATTTTTGTAACAGGGAAAAATAGCCTGAGGATCTGGAAACTCTTCTGGGACTTCATTGGGTCTTTACTCTCAGTCCGTCAGCATCACTCAGCCTGGCTGCAAGTCAATTTTTTTAATGCATTGCACATCAATTTGTTTGAAGAATATAGCTAAAATCCTAACCATCTCATTTGTTCCTTTTAAAAAGTTCTTTAGGTAGTATTAATTACTAAAATCCCATCTTTTGTTTGTTTTATATTTTTTTATCCCAGTTTACATTGTTAGTTTACTCTATTAGTTGAGGGTGAATAAAAGAAAAAAGAAAAGAAAATCATACATCTCCAGGTAGCTAACTAGTCACTTGTTTAAAAATGAATCCCATTATGTATATGAAAAACACAAGCTTCAGTAGACAATCAAATCTTATCACACCTGGTATAATTGCTTGTTAACTTTCATTGGAAAAACACTTGAAGCTAATTAACGGAGGGTGGGGGGAGTTTAACTTAAATATCATTTCTTGAACAGCTATTGTGTGCCAGGCACTGTGCTAGATTATTTACATATATTATTTATACTCAAAGCCACAATTCTGTAATTAGATACAATTTCCCCAAATTTCAGAGGAGGTAAGGGACACTCAGAAATAAGGCGCTTGCTCTAGCTCCAGATCAGCAGCATTGGCCTCTTTAGGAGCTTATTAGAAATGTGAAATCTTGGGCCTCACCACAGACCTCCTGAGTCACATAATCTACAGTTTAACAAGGTCCCCTGGTGATTCATATACACTCTACATTTTGAGAAGCCTGTGCTACCTCAGACATCTTATAAGTGACTGAGACAAAAACCTAACCCTGAGATGCCTGTCCCCAAAACCTGTTCCTTTAACCCTATGCCACACTGCCACTCTAAGTACCATCTTGCCCTCATACTAGAAGTTTCTTTTTGGAAGAGTCCTGGAGGTACCTGGCAAATCTCCATTGGCTCCCAGAAGCTGTGAGCACATTGCTTTAGGGAGCTAAGCTGACTTTCCATCTCTCCTGGCCCTCACTTTCTGTGCTCAATAGTTTCCGTCGTGATTTCCGCTAAGAAAGCACAGCATAGCTTTCATACCCTCGTATCCTGCTGCCCAGTGTGCAACTAATAAGCAGAGATGAACATCCTCGGACCTCCAAAAGCCTGAAGGAACATAGTGACTTACCATTTTTAGAATTTGAGTCTTGTTCTTTTCCATTTTACTTTTCCTTTCATCATGATTCGGTGGGAACTGAATCACTGCACATGCAAATGGATGTAGTTGCTAAGGAAATATAAATAAAGAGCTATAATCACTCAAAATAAATGGTGAAAACCAATTTCACAAGGAGAAACCACTCCTTATTTTCATGAAAATTTTTATTTCTCTATTTGATGACCATGACTTTTTAGGTCTTGCCGTAACTGTCATTGAATTTGATTTGTTGTGAAAATAGCAAACTTTAGAGAAATAAAAAGCTGGTTAGGCCTAATGACTGATCAGACAAACTTAGTCATCTAAGAGTCATCTGTAATGTAACGTTTGGAAATGTTATTTCCCTGCTCTATCCTTTCTTCTAAAAATAATTTGTTAACCAGAAGGGATGTATCGGGGCATGCCTATTGTAAAGAGAACAAATTAAACACAAATAAGGCATTTAGAACCTTTCTTTGTTAAAGTAAAATTAGTAATACTGAAAGTAAAACTGTGTTATATGGACATTCGAAGCAAAGAAAAGAAAGTTAATTAGAAGGAAAAAAGCATACATTAGAAAAATAACAAATATAACACAAAAATAAAATTTTCCTATGAATCTAATTTTAGGAAACAATTTGATGATGAGCCACTGAATAAATCAGAGTAGATCAAATGAAATCTTGCTTTTATACAATATGGAGCAATATTTAAGCTAATTATATAGGATCTAATACTTATAAGAAACAAGCTGTGATTGAGAACCTAAGAACACTGAATATATTAATATATCTGAATAGGACTTGGGAATATAATAATTTAAGACCCTATACTTATTTGAAATAAAATGGTCTTCAGTTGATATTTTCTTTTCTAACATGATTCCCAAAATCCCACTACCACAGATGATGGCTATCACTGTTCAAGGCTGGAATTATGAATACTTTTCCTGAATTACATCAGTCACCTGCGTGATTGGGACCTGGGATGCAAGCCTGGGTCCTCTAGCAGGAAACAACAAATTTAAAACGTATCTCATGACCTCAACTCTGTAAGAGAGATATAAATCTCAATTCATGCCAGAAATGGTCATATATGGTATATTAGTGAGGAATCTCCAGAGAATAGGAACCAGTAGGATATATACATATATATAAAGAGATTTATTGTAAGAAATTGTCTCACATAATTATGGAGACTAACAAGTCCCAAGGTCTCCATGGTGAGTGAGCAAGCTGGAGACCCAAGAGAGCTGATGTTGTGTGACTCCAGTCTGGTCGAAAGGCCTGAGTACCAGAAAAACTAATGGTGTAGTTCCAGTGTGAAGGTGGGTAGGCTCGAGACCAAGGAAGAGCCAATGTTTCAGTTTGAGTTCAAAGGCAAGAAAAAGCTGATGACCCAGTTTGAAGGTACTGAGGCAGAAAACATATTCTTTCTTCCTAGGAGAAGAATCAACCTTTTTGTTCTATTCAGGCCTTCAACTGATTGGATGAGACCCACCCACATTAAGGAGGGCAACCTGCTTTATTCAGTCTACTCATTTAAATGTTAATCTCATTCAAAAACACCGAGAATAATGTTTGACGAAATATCTGTGCACCCAGTGGCCCAGTCAAGTTGACCCCTAGAATTAACCATCGCATATGAACAGCAACCATAAATTCGAATCACTGAAAATACTGAGAAACACACTTAGAGAATATCTCTAGAAGACTCGGCTGCATGTGAGTACAATCAACTACTTCTAGTAGTTCTTTTTCAGTAGTAGCAAAAAGCATTCAACAGATTGAAACACATAATAAAAAAAAAAAGTGTCATAAAAAACCACTCCAGTAAGTGTACAAAAAGACTGGACAATTCTAACACTGGGTCAAGGATTTATGGATGTCAACTGAATTAAAATTATATTAATAGCAATGTCATTTTGAGAACCATAACTCATGAGCCTGTGGAGTCCTAATTAATAGTCTCACCTTACTGACTGAAAGATAATAGTAAAACTTGAGAAGAATATTGTGTTTGGGTCATGTTGAAAGGCTAGTATTTGTACAGCCAAGATTTCTCCTGTCTTTCAAATCTCAGTTCTCATCTACTTGTCATACTACCAAACAACATTTCCCAGCTTTCCTTATTTTAGGTGAGTATGGCCAGTGAAATGTGTGCAAAAGATATGTGTCACCCCAGGCTGAAGATTTTAAGAGAATGTGTGTCTCTTCCATGCATTCAGTTTTTCCTCTTCTGCCAGATGAATTCAGAGGATCTGGCAGAAGACTCGAGGATCTAGGGTAGCACTGTCTGATAAACCTTTCTGTGATGATGGAAATGTCCTATCCTGTATTGCCCAAACAGTAGCTGATAGATACATGCGGCTATCAAACTTGAAATGTGACTACTAGGACTGAGGAACTGAACTTTTATCTTTGTAAATATTAATTAAATAGCCATATGTGGCAAGCAGCTACCATATTGGACAGATCAGCTCTGGGGGATGAAAGAACCACTGCATAGATGAAGTCTGGGTACCTGAATGACACAAAGGAAAGCACCCCCCCCCACAAGCACGTATTAGACTTCAATTTGAGTTACAAATAGGATTTGTGATGTTAAGCCATTAAGATTTAGGGAGTATTTGTTGCAACACTGAGCACACCTTGACATGCATACTATCCTTGCACTCAATAGGTTGAGGCATTAGTTTATTCATTCCACAACTATTTATCAAGGTCTTTTTATGTGTCAAACACTTAATTGCTCACACCAGAGCAAGCAGCATGAGCTTCATGCTGTTTCAACTCCTCATGTCCCTCAAGCTGCATGGTGGAGACACAGGCCAGTCCAGTTGATGCCTGCACACGCAGTACCTTGTCTTACAGGAGAGGAATCCTGAACTTGGGAAATGCATCACTTTTATAGTGAGTGATAAGTATACATGACCTTTGCCTGGGTAGAGAATCACTTCATCTCTCAAGGTTATTCGCTGCAAATCTAACACTGAGAAATGGCCTTGCTAAAGAGCAGTCGGCCCCTTGCACTCTTGGCATAACCAAGAGAGAGCAGAGACCCTCAGAGCCTGTGACTGACAGTCCTTCCCAACACTCACAATACTGACTTGCCTGTGAGGATAATGAAGCCCACTGAGTTTCAGAAATCTCCTAAGAACACATAGCCAGTAGGCAGCAGCTCCAGAATGGATACCCAGTTCTCTTCAACTCAAAATTATGTACTTTTTACTATAAAATATCTGCCTTTTCAGAAAATTTCCTGTATTTTTTACTAATTCCCAACAAATCTAAGGGAGATAAAACTCTTAATCTATGAGTAAGGAAGATTTTACTATTTAGGATAATGACCATGGAAATATTAAATGTTTAAATTGTTCTGACTCTCCTGATTCTTGTATTTCAAGCATCATAATGCTTCTTTTGCATTATTTCATTCCACATACATTCTATTTTAAGCTCAAAAATTAAAAAACATGAGTTCAATGAAACCCTGAGTCCTCTGAAATCTGAATAGAACTTATAATAAAGAAAAATATAAAAAAAAAATCTTTAGTCTACAATTGTACAACCTGCCATCCACTCAACTTTTTCCTCTTTAATTTTATAAAAATATTAATAATATTTTAGTGGCTATTTGATGACTAATACTCAAACCAGAATAATCTAGACATTCTAACAACAAATAAGGACTCCTTAAATTTTATTTTCTTTCCATGTATCACACAGTTTAGCTATCTGGGAGCCCTTCAACATCTGACCTTCAAGATACAAAATAAAGCTTCCCTATAATGATAGAAAATAAATGGTACTAAAGTGGCAATAAAGAGAAGAACATGTCAAATACCCCCACCCAAATCATTCTACTTCCTCCTTGTTTCTTTCTCTAACAAAGATATGAAGGAAACAACCAAAACTATGAAAAGAAGCAATATAACTTGCAGAGATTTAGCATCTTTTTTTTTTTTTTACCATTTTAGTTCAGTACATAGCAGAGAAGGATTTTAAAGATAAATAAGGCAGAAATTACTAAAAATTTAGAAATGTCATGTTATTGCACATTCTGTGAAGCAATATTAGTTATCTTACTATCTAGCTGAAAATAGCTCATGCTCACGAGCAACTTAGAAAAAGATCCCAGAGATAACAGTGGGGCACTGTTCAACACTCTTGACAACACTATGTGAAAAAAGGGACAATTTTGAGGTGTCAATTATTCGGAAGAATTGGACTCTGAATGTGAAAAAGTTTTAGGAATACCAGTTTATTTCACTTATATTTTTCTTTTTCTGTGTGCACAAGAGTGATATATAACCAACAAAAAAAGTCTAAGTAAGCCTAAAACCCATAATTTCAGTAAGTACAAAGTCCAAATTCTAACAAGTAAGAAACCATTGCGATATGATTTTCTTTTTTTTTTTTTTGAGACAATCTCCCTTTGTTACCCAGGCTGGAGTGCAGTGGTGCAATCATAGCTCACTGTAACCACAAACTCCTGGGCTCAAGCAGTCTTCTGCATCAACCTCCTTAGTAGCTAGGGCTACAGGTGTGTGCTACCACACCTGGCTAATTTTTATTTATTTATTTATTTTTTAGAGATGAAGTCTTGATATGTTGACCAGCTGGTCTCAAACTCCTGGCCTCAAACAATCCTCCCACCTCGACCTCCCAAAGTGCCAGGAGTATAGCCATGAGGCACTGTGCCCATAATGTGATATGATTTATTTGGCGTTTTTATTTCTTTCTTAATGGCACATGAAATTAGGACACATGTTACAATTCATGACATTTTAATTTTGATGAAAAGTGGTTATAAGAGGACCTACCTCCCAGAATTGTGCCATGGGTAAAATAGATGACATGAAACCTGGTACGTGTAGTCCTAAAACAGTCTCAGTTATTATTAGTGCCTTTTCTATGTAAATTAATATAAATTTGAAGGACTACTTAACAAAGTTATACTTTCTTTCAATTTTGTAATTTATTTTATAATTTTGAGACCTCTTCAATTAATTTGACTTTTGTGGTGTTTTTAAAATATGTCCACAAGTTGTTTGATACTCCTCCCTTCAAAGAGTGGAGTTAAGTTGCCCTCCCCATGAAGGCTGGGCTTTACTCGGTGGCTGGATTCCATAAATAGAGTGTGGCAGAGGAACGGTTGGTGACGCACAGCACTGAATCCTAAAAGGCAGTGTGGCATCCTCCTTGCTCTCTCCTCTGGATCACTTGCTCTGGGACGCCTGCTGCTAAGAACATTCTAGCAGTCCTATAGAGAGGCCCATGTTTGAGAAACTGATGCTTTTTGCTAACAGCCATGCGAGTGAGCCACCTTCGAAGCCAATCTTCCAGTCCCAGTCAAGCCCCAGATGACTGCAGTGCTGGCCAGTGTCTTGATGGTGACTTTATCAGAGATACTAAGTAGATTACACACATAAGCTCCTTCCAGATTCCTAATTCTCAGAAACAGCATGAGGTAATGTTTGTTTTTATAAGCTAATGTTGGGGATAATTTGTTTCACAACAATAAATTATTAATGTAACTTCTTATTCCCTTTATATCAAAACAGAGGGAAGAAAAGTAACTGGCCTCATTAACATGACATTTTTGTTCGAAACAGGTTGAACCAATCTTTATAAAGATACATTGTATCTATGAAAAATGGGTATTATTACTAAATCGTTCACTCAGGAAAATATATTTATTATACATCAGGTGAGTTTCACTTTTCCATTTTGTATGGGAGCCTAACTGTGCATAGTTCCATCTAGCAAAGACATCATAAAATACCCTCTCTTCCTTAGCTGATATTCTAGACAACATTTACCGTAAGATCTGTATTTTATAAAGCAATAAATTCCAACGCTCCTTTTCAAAATGTTAAACTGCCTTCGAAAACATTCATTTTAGCTCCTGTCTTGATTTCATAATCTTGGTTCTGCACATTTCTCAACTTTCCCCCTTTGAAATGAATCCTGGTAGGCAGGGGGAAAGCTGAGCCGACCCTCTAATCTGTCTTCCCACCTCTCCTGCCAAGGCCTGCCTGAGGCTCTCTTGGGTTGTCAACCGGTCCCTGTCATCTCACACCACGACACGCTTAAGCCGAGAAAACACAATGGTGACGGCAACGGCAGCAAAACCAGTGATAACCGAAGCACTTTCTGTCTCTACTGAAATCTGTCACAGCACAATCCGAAAAAAAAAACACTCTCCGTGAGTATTGAGCAGAGAAGGTGGACTACAAGATATTCTCTCCCAGCACCTTTGTCAGGTGGCTGTGTCACTCATCTTTGGCCCCTTTCCCCTTTTATGTCTCATTGTCACCTGATAGGGATCAACCTAGAGGTCAGCTTTTCAACCCAAATCTACTGTCTTTGAAGCCAAAACAACATACAAGTGGTAAAAAAAACATGTAATGCACAGTGTTGGTTTCCTGGAGTCTGAATGAGAGTTTGAGACCTTAGTCCATTGTAAAGAACAGAGAAAGCATGTATTAAAGTATTTTATAACTAGGACGTTAGAAGTTAGAGGGACTTAGGAACAACTGGATCGCATATGAGAAAACTGTGGCCCAGAGAACTCAGGTCACTCAGTCACTGTCACAAGCTGCTCAGAGGACATAATTCTATTTCTGATCTCATGCATTTCCTGCAACACAGCTCTATCACAGGGTTTGGATACATCTGTTTTATGGATTTTTTTGCCTTTTTTATTAGATTTTTATTAAAAGTGTAATATATTCGTATGGTAAACAATTAAAAATATAAATATATGACTCCATTTATGTAAAATTTTAAAACAAAACATGTATTTTAAGGTTTCCCATGTAATTAACCTATAAAAATATGGATGGGAAAAGTCCCTATCAACCTCAGGATGCTGGTAGCTCTGGGGTTTAGGATCAAAAAGAGGAGCTTCAATTGTTTCATTAACATGATATATGTTGAGAAAAAAAGAGATTTGAAGCAAATATTTTAAAAATTCTTATATTTGGGAGGTTCATTTTCTTACAGTGTTCTTTATACTTCTCTATATAATTTAAATATTTTTTGATTAAAACAAAAACAAATGTTAAATTAGATACCATTAAGAGTGTACTCCTACCTCAGGCCCCCACTGCCCCTCCTCAAATGCAAGCTCTAATTAAGTTTCCGATATATTCTTTTAGAAATTTTCTTTACATATATAAATTACCTTGAAAACATGCAGTCATAGTATACACAGCTCTTCATTTTGCCTTTTTTATTTAAACAGCCCATCTTGCAGACTTTTCCATTTCCTGACGTGGCCCGGCTTCAGACCGAGGGATGAACATCTCTGTGTTCACAAAGACACAGACACACGATTGCAGCCCGTACAAAAAGACACAGACACCACAAGACAGTGTGAGGCTGCAGCGAAAGCTCTCGCTGTAGCTGTTTTATTTATAATACAGCCTGTTTGGCAACTGTCCCACTGTAATTTCTTTGTTCCCACACCGTCCCGACTCAACACGTCTCTGTTCCTTGTTGTTTCGTCTCCGGCAAGCAGATGTTTGCATCTAAACTCTCTAGCCCCTCCTGTTTGCAGGGTGAGGGCGCCCTGGACTTGCGTGCAAGGCCACAGACATGTTCTTGAGAAGAACAACAAGGAATCGTTCCCAGGCACAGGTGTCCTCTAC
>CAUYSK010053194.1:0-10793 GCA_963575035.1 Avahi laniger
GTGCACCACCCAAATGATGGACATAATTGAAACTCGGACTTAGGGAGGGAGGTGGGGGCAAGGGCAACATATGTAACAGAAACATCTGTACCCCCATAATATGCTGAAATAAATAAAAAAAAAATTAAAAAAAAAAAAAAGAAAACTTGTGTTCCCATGAAACCATAAATGCTTACAGCAGCTTTATTTGTAGCATCCAAAAAGTGGGGGGAAAAAAGGTATCCTTCAATGGGTAAGTGGCTAAACAAACTAGCACATCTGTACCACGGAGTGCTACTCTGCACTCAAAAGGGACAAACTCTTTTTTTGAGACAAAGTCTCATTCTGTCACCCCAGCTACAGTACAGTGGTATTGTCGTAGCTCACTGCAACCTCAAACTCCTGGGCTCAAGCGATCCTCCTGCCTCAGCCTCCCAAGTAGCTGTGACTACAGGCACACACCACAATGCCCAGCTAATTTTTTTCTATTTTTTGGTAAAGACTGGGTCTCACTCTTGCTAAGGCTGGTCTCAAACTCCTGACCTCAAGCAATCCTCCCACCTCAGCCTCCTCAAGTGCTGGGATTACAGGCGGGAGCCACCATGCCCAGCCAGAAACAAGCACTTGATACAAGAAACTGGGATGGATTTCATGAAACTTCTGCTGAATGAAAAAGCCAGTTTCAAAAGTTTACATATTGTATTATTAACATTCTTGAATGTTATGTAAATTATGTAAATATGGATATAAATAAATACATACATACATACACACACACCAGTGACTGCATGTAAACTAAAGAAAACCAAATAAGCCCTGTGGATTGCACAAATGTCAACTTTCTGGTTTTGATACTGCATTATGGTTTTGTAAGATATTACCACTGAAGAAAACTGGGTAAAGGGTACATGGAACCTCTCTTTACATTTTTTAAAACTTTCCGTGAAGCTATTAACTATAGAGAGATATATCTTCTAGATTAGTATACAGTATATATGGAAGGGAAAGCAGGTAACTGATAAAACCTGCTCCTTGAAGAGACAGAGGGGTTGATTCCAGTGCACAGATGGAGGGATTAGCAATAAACAGGAAGGATGACGCCACTTCCTCTAAGAAAATATAGGGAAATAGATGCAGATGTAGGGAAGTAGGTGGGGGGGATGGAGGGCCAAAATATAAAAAGGATCCACATGTAATGTTGTCCATTTTCCTTATAATACAGGTACCACAACCACTTGTCAAAAGCGATGAGCAGGTGGTGGATTCCAAAGTTTGAGTGAGCTGAAAGTTTGAAATAACTATTGAGGGAATGAGAAAGTACATTTAATGGAAACATTGTATTGCCCAATCATTGTATTGCCCATGTATGTATGTATTTATTTATATCCATATTTATATAATTTACATAACATTCAAGAATGTCAATAATACAATGTGTAAAGTTTCTTAACCTCACATTATTGTCTACAGCATTGTCTAGTAGAACTTTCTGAAGTGATAGAAATGTTTTGTGTCTGTGCTGTCCAATACAATAGCCACTAGCCACATGCAGCTACTGAGCACTTGAAATGTGGCTAATGCAATGAGGAAGTGCCACAGTTCGAATGTGTCCCCCAGAGTTCATGTGCTAGAAACTTAATCCCCAGTGTAATAGTGTTGGAGATGGGGCCCAATAAGGGGTAATTATTAGAATGGATTAATGCTGTTACTGCAGGCATAGGTTAGTTATCGTGAGAGTGGACTTGTTATAAAAGTCAGTTCAGGCCCCCTCTTGCTCTCACATTCTCTCTCTCTCTCTCTCTCTCTCTCTCTCTCTCTGATGCTCTCTCACCCTGTCACCTTCTACCATGGGATGATGCAGCATGAAGGCCCTCAGCATTGATCTTAGACTTCCCAGCCTCCAGAACTGTAAGAAGTAAATTTCTTGGCCAGGCATGGAGGCTCATGCCTATAATCCCAGCACTTTGGGGGCCAATGTGGGAGGATTACTTGAGGCCAGCAATTTGAGACCAGCATGAGTAACATACTGAGACCCTGTCTCTACAAAAAATAAAATTAAAAAATTAGCTAGATGTGGTAGTGCATGCCTGTAGTCCCAGCTACTGGG
Source organism: Avahi laniger (assembly GCA_963575035.1). Lineage (NCBI taxonomy): Eukaryota > Metazoa > Chordata > Mammalia > Primates > Indriidae > Avahi > Avahi laniger. The sequence continues at coordinate 2,087 of CAUYSK010053194.1, forward strand.
GTGACTGAGGCAGGAGGATTGCTCGAACCCAGGCATCGGAGGTTGCAGTGAGCTATGATGATGCCACTGCAATCCTGCCTGGGTGTCAGAATAAGACATTGTCTCAAAAAAAAGGAAAAGAAAAGAAAGAAATTTCTTTTTTTAATAAATTACCTAATCTGTGCTATTCTGTTATAGCAACATAAAATGAACTAAAACAAGAAGCGAATTTTATTTGTATTTAATTTTAATTTAAATAGTCACATGTGGTTAGTGGCTACCCTATTAGACAGTGAAGCTAATAGGTGCACATAATAGAGAAGCCATAAATGTTCAACCACAATATAGTCCTTCAGGATAGTTAGTAAAGATCCTGGCCTAAAATCCAATTTTCTTCCTAATATTCAAAGTATATCATTTTCTTCCCCTTCTATGTTATTCATAATTCAGTTCTTACCGAAATTGAAATTCATCATGAAATTCTTGGTTCTCAAAGCTCCAGTAGCCACCTTTCAAGCAATTCCATCATCTACTGTTATTTCTGAATTTCAAATCCTATTTGCCATGGGATAATCCTTTTTATCCCAAACTACTTGGTGGCAAAGTCTTACTAAAGCACAGCCTTGGAAGATCTAAAACTATAACATATACATGTTTTTTGGAGCTTTCTAAGCCCAGAAAGACTCTGGACTGTGCATGAGCTACCTTCTCTCACGGTGAGGCTGAAGTGCCTGAAGCTGTTCTAAGACGGGTTCTAAGCCAGAGGCAGAACCACCTCCAAACATGGACTAACTACGCAACCTCGTCTCTTGCCACTTTCCCCACATCTCCCCACGTTCTAAACACACTAGCTACCAGCAAGGACTTTCTGGCCATAGAGCAATCAATAAATTATTCAGTAAGTGAGCAAACAGATGAATGAATAAATGCATGAAGTAAACAAGGTCTGTGCGGTGTGGTCCTCCCCACCTTATCACCGGGATACTTCTGCCCAAATACCAAGTCAGGCATCGTGATCCTGACCTCTCTCTGGCACCTGCTCTTCACAAATTCATGTCCCTCTCCCCTAAAGCCCTTTATCTCATCACATAAGAATAAAGAATGAGGAGTGCCCGACTACAGCGATCCTTAACGTGGAAATCCAGTTAGTCGTGACAATCAACAACGTCACATGCAAATATTGCATTAACTCTCCCAGAGAACACGTTTGGGAGAAACAAGGATATGACCATTTCTCCAGAGACATTTTCACTAGGGCCCTAATTCCACTAATAAAAACTGCTATGCTGGCATGTTCTGGTTGATTCTCTTCCAATCAGCCATTTTTTGCAAGAGGTAAGCGCTTAAGTCTGTTGACTGAAGAAATTCCTGGGATTTCAACTTCCTGAGTACATGACTGGTTAACCCAGTTTTGGAAATAGAGGCTTTAAGTGACTCAGAGCCATCCTGCCCTCTGCTCGCACATCGGGTTTTCAGAGATGCTCCGCGGACGGTTTGCAGCACGGTCAGCCTTTTCCTTGTAACCTGAGAGCTTGGCTAATGACCCTCAAGTGTTTCACTGATAGGGAAGAGCATCCTAGTGGAGGCTTTCAAGGATAGTTTGCACATTAAAAATTGATGTGGCACTTTAAAATTTAATATTTAAACAAAACACTTAGTGTTTACTGGTACCGCACATTTTCATCGGTATTGGATGAGGGAAAATGTCTGTGGGGCTGGGGAAGCATTACTAAGAACACTATTTAATATTCATGGCATATATTCCTAAAAAGTCAATTCAGGGGTTTTAGCTTCTAATTGTTCTAGAATAATGTTTTTTCTTCAGCCTAAAGACAATATTTCAGTTGGAAGGAATGATTGCCATCTCTTCCAATAGCCATGAGTACTGGAAAACCCCCAAATCTCTGCTTCTATGCCAGCCATTCTCAACCTTTATTTCTGCAAAACATTTAAGAGTGTTGCCATTAACTATAAATGATAATACAAAAATCCAATTATTTTTAAAATGCATACACATTAAACAGAATTCTCTCTGAGGGAAGGAATAAAAGATGCATGGCAAAAATAAAACTGACCGAAATTTCAAAGAGTGGGGATTGGGTACCTATATGTAACAAGTCAGAAAGAGGAAAAACAAAACCAAAAAGCAAAGAGAGTAATGAAAACTACCTATAATTACATAGTCCAGCTATATCCAAGTAGCATGCATAGGGGTAAAACATTAAGAGTGGGCTATAAAGAAATGAGGCTGGTTCCTAACCCACAAACAAGGACCAGTCTCAAGACATTCTCATGACACCTCTGGGCACTGTCAAGACAGCGTGTTGGGGATTGGAAGAGCGTGTGTTCCCACATGGTATCAATTAAGATTCTGTTGCAGGTAACAGAGACTCACTCTGCCTAACTTAGACTTAACTTAGGGGTTTGTGGGAAGGACTACCAGGTCCGCAAGAGAAGTGACGGAGGATAGGGAGCTAGGCTGAAGTAGAGGCCTGCAGAGGGCCAAAGCAGCTGAGACGGGAGCCCCAACCTGGTTGGGACATGCCATCACTGTACCCTGGTCACTCTGACACCTTTGTTTGAGAGTCAGAATCCCAGGAGAGAGAGCCCGATTAATCAAGCTTAAGTCATATATCTGCCCCTGGCTGTCCTGAAGGAAGGTAGAAAATAGCTCATTCATTCAGCAATTCTTTTTTGAGTGTGTACTAAAGAGTAGGCACTGTTCAAAGGCACTGGGATACAGCTGTGGGACAAACAGACAAAGTCTCTGCTTTCATAGTACTTACATTCTAGTGGGGAGAGAGACATGAACAAGTAGTGAAGAGGGCTATAAAGAAAGACATGAAAATGCAGGGTACCAGGATAGGGCAGAGGTGACGATTGTAGGTATGATGGTCAGCAAAGACATTTTTGTGGCAACAATATCTGACCAGCAACCTGTGGCAAGTAAGAGCAGGGGCCATGGGACCTTCTGGAGAGACAGTACTGCATGGTGAACAGACATGGCAGAAGCCAGAGGCAGGAATGAGCTTGGCACATTGAAGGAATTGCAGCAGTACAAGCAGTGAGAAGTGTAGTGTTAGAAGAATGCTTTCCTCTCCTGAGGGTTTCTTCCATGGAGAGGGGCTCCGCTAGCATGACACACCTGGCCATCCGTCTTGCTTGCCCACTCACAGCAGAGGAGACATTCACCAATGGGAAACTGAGATGCTCTTAGAGGAGGGACAGTTTTCTAGTAGATGAATATCTACTGGAATTTTTATCCCTGTCTAGCTTGGTGGGTACCCTTCAGAGTCCTGAAGTGAATCTGTATTTCAGTGATCAAAACATTTTTGGGCACCATTGTTCCTTAAGCAAACCTATCTTCTTTGTTGTTCTAGCAGATTAAGTGAAGCAGAAGAAAAGAGTAATAAATCTGTAAGACTTATCATATGCACATATTATGCTCACTGTCATCAAAATACCAAAGCAGTTGAGATGGTTTGTCAAGGTCATCAAAGTAAGTCATGTGTAAGAAGAAAAAGTAAATGAACACTTGCCTACTTTCTCATTTCTAGCTCCCTAGGAAGGCCTATTGCTGGGATAGAAAAATCAGAGGCGAGACCTAGCTCTTACCTTAAAACCTAATGGACTCAGTCTATAGTGTCCCACATGTCTTTCTAGATATTTAGTCCTATAGACCTCCATTATTCCCCACTGAGAAGATACAGGAATGGAGCAATAAAAGATTAACCTAACAATAACCACTTGGCAGAAATCTTGTATAGAAAGGGCAGTAACAAGCTTTTGGTACCCAGATAGTTTCTTTGCTAAAGATTCTTGACTTTGAGTTACAGAGTGGACTTAGTGATAGAAATAAAATTACCGCAGGTGAACTCCACGAAGATGCTAACACTAAGATGATTCTCCAAAGCTGGAAGTGAACATTCTGCTCAGTATTATTTTCTCAGCCTCCCATCCACAATGACTGTTGTGAGAAGTGAAAAAGGCAAACATTTGACTCCTCCAAGGACAGAGAGCCTTTTTGCCTTTCTCCTCTTTTGCCTCCTTGTCCAGGGATGGGGCTGTGAGCCTCAGAGTGTCAATGAAGTGTGGGGTGGCCTTGGCAGAGCCGCTGAAAACATAGTTTTGGAAAGCCACCCAAACTCCATCACCACTTAACTACTTCACTTCTTCATCATTTGGGTATATGACTTCAGATTCTGATTTTGCTCCCTATAAAAATGTAAATACTCCTGGAATGGTGGATTTCAGATATGACTTAGGTTTTTCTAGAAGACCTGGAAGAACTCACAGAAGCTCTGGCTCCCTGAGGGAAGCGGTGCTAATCAGTAACAGAAGGTGGGAGGTTGAGTCAGACTGAAATTTCAGAATTGCCTAGGACTAGCTCTAGCCCCCTCCCCCTGTTATCCTCCTGGGATAGTGTCTTCTCCCACACCAAGACACTTCCAAGTGCCCTAGTGTCTAAGCACCCTTCTTTCCACCCTCTGGCTATCAAAATCCTGCCGGGTCTTTCCCAGATGCTCAACAGACTCATAAAGACTCATGTACATCATCTCATCTAATTCCACGGCTTTGTTCTATCATTCCTTCTAACCGAAATGTCTGCCTCCTCTATGCCACTGACCCAAATTCAATTCTTCAGCTTCAACCCTCACCTCTTCTATAATGTCTTTGCATGATCCCTCCTCCCATAGCAATCTCCTTCTAATCTGAATCCAAAGCATTTATTTTCTAAAGTAGTCATTTGGCAACAACCCATACCAGCCTCATAATTTCTTTCAATATTCAATGGTCTCATATGCCTCGCTTCTACAATTAGGCCATGAATCAGCAATAGGGACACTGCCTTATGTCTTTTCATGATATTACTCAGGACTGCCTTCTTCTAATAACCCTGCAAGCTTCCACAGGCATCATTTTCTCCACCTCAGACATACACAGTTCCACCCGACTTTGCAAGGTTGTTAGGGATAAAGTACGTTATGGCCCTGACCCATAAGCATCCATCCCACTAACTCTTCAGCAACGCTGTGAAGAAGATTTTGGATTTCTATTTTAGAGAAGACAAAATTGAGACAGAGAATGTTAGGTGACTTGCCCCAACCACATTGCTAAGAAGTGACAGTATCGTTAAGTGACAGCTTGACTTACTGTGCCGGATTATGCTGCTCTACATTTCCCTGTTTTGATCCCCACAGCACTTTATATAGTAGGTGAAAAGAACTAAGATTTTTTGAGAGAGAGATTGATCACAGATCAATATTGGTAGAGAAATTAGCAATGTATATGTAATTTAGAACTAAGGTTCTTCTCCTGTAGTTGAACCTCTGCAGAATCAATATATGAGCTTTAAGATGCCTGTAAACCATTTGAAAGTGAAATGAAATTGTACCAAAAATGTGTACATCTGTGCATTTGGGAGAGGGAGAGTCCATAGCTTCTATAAGATTATTAAAGTGATTCTGTGATAGTCATTAGGGCTAATCACACATCTTCTGGGCTTCTCTCCTCCTGGCCCATAAGAAGAGGGCAGTCCCCTACCTCTAGAAGTTCACCGCATTTCATTCCCTCTGGTACAGTGGTTGGCAATGGTCAAAATGGCAGCATCCCCATTAGCTCAGGCCCCTGAGGGTCTACAATCAGCTAGTCCCTCCTGCCATCCCAAAATGGGCATGCACTACGTAAAAAAAAATAAACCTTTGATGTCTTATTCCACAGAAATCTCAAAGCTGTTTGTTACCACATCATGTCCTCATCTATCATCACTGATTACACACTCATAACCCCCCAACAGTTAAGAATCACTTTAGTCTTAATGAGTGAAGTCCTAACAAAAGATGATCTCCAGGAATAATTTCTTCTCCTCATACTGATGAAAGCAATGTACTGTATTGAATTCTATTTTAGTATTCCAATTATCTCTGAGTAAAATTTCCCCCATGGTAGCCTAATATGCATTATGTTGTTTCTTCCTTCATAAGTCACACACAGAAGCTTATGAAGGAAAAAAAAAAACAGTAGACATAAGTGCCAGAAGCTTCTAGGAGAGGGAGGCATGAATATGAGCAGCTTTGATAGGTGAAGAATTCTTCAGAGATGTTAGATCATTTTCTCCATTTATCCTGATGGTAGCTCTTATCATCTTGTGCCTAGAGTATTCTAATAATCACATAACCAGTTTTGGTGGCTCAAGATAGTTCTCCAGTCATCATGCACAACTCAGAAATATTCATCTCTCTGAAATGTCATTTGAAGCATGTCATTTTCTTTGTGCAAATCAGGCCAAGTTTTCCTAGTACCAACAGGACAGAAGTACAAAGTTGCTGTCTTATCAGGCAAAGCCAACTCTAATCAATATCACGGGCATTGATGTGATCATCCAGCTTCTCCTCCATCTATATACTTCATATTAACCAGACCAGTTGTCTCCTAGTCCCCTGAACAAATCGGTGTGCTTCTACCTCAATGCCTTTTTTTACACTGTTCCCATTGCCTGCAATGTCTTCTCTTCCTCCACTTATAAAAATCCTTAAAAATTATAAATTCATTTACTCTCTGACCCAACAATTGACCTCTAGGGCTCTATCCCAAAGGTTGACTGGAAAAAATATGAGAGGCTATTCATTGTAAGATGATTTATGATATCAAAAGACTGGAAACATCCAACTTTCCACAAAAAGTAGTGGTTGAATAACCTATGCAATAGCCACACAATGACATGCTATACAGTACTGAGAAGTGTCTGGATACAGAGTGCTCTCCAGGATATATTAAGTGAAGAAAGCACATTGGAGAAAAGTATGCATATGGTGTTACTAACTATCTAAGGCACATGGGGCCTTTACTGAGTGCTAGAAAGCTTCCAAAGGCTAGGGCCAAGGAAGAAGAGCTGAAAGGAGTCCCTCCAAGGCACTCTAGCCTCCTTGAGTAGACTGCAGCAGCCTTCCACAGACTGTGAGCAAGTAGTAGAGCAGATATCTCCAGTCATAGAACACTGAAGACAGAACCAAAAAGCAAAGAAAGCTTCCCAAAGACCCCAAAGGCTAAGAGCCAGGCAAAAAAGCAAAGAGTGGTCTCCCATGGTTCAAAAATCAGACAGTCCATCTGTAAAGTAAAAAGAGATCCCTGGAATCTCATCAGTGTTCAGATTCCAGTTATTACTGAAGAGAAAATCTTAATCCTGCCCACAAAACATTTGAAGCTAGTAGAGAACCAAATCAAATAAAAGCAAAGCCTACACCCAAATCAATGACAAACTAGTGCTCTCCACTTAGCAACCTCAAAGAGGAAGGAATATGTTATTTTATGAAAGCAAATGTTCTTAATCTCAATCTCTACTGTTATGTTAAAGAAAATGACCACCATACAATCAAAAAATTTAAGTCCCATGAAGCAACAAGAAAATGTGATCTATGAGAAATTAAATGAGAAAACAATCATTGGAAACAGATCCAGATGAAGGAATTATCAGACAGGGACTTTAAAATAAATATGACAAATGTGCAAAAGCATCTAATGGACAATGTGGACAACACACGTGAGCACATTGGGGATTCTGCAGAAAATGGAAACTATGGAAAGAAACAAATGGAAATTCTGGAAGTAAAAACTATAGCAGAAATGAAGAATTCACCTAATGGGCTTACCAACAGATTGGAAATTGCGGAGGGAAGAAATTATAAACTTGAACACAGGCCTAAAGAAACTATATGAAAGGAAATACAGAAAGAAAGGAAAAAAGTAGAATGGAGCATCTGAGATATTCAGAACAATATCAAACAGTTTAACGTATGTGTTATTGGAGTCCCAGAAGCAAAGAAGAGAGAAAAATGGAGATACTAGAAATTTTTAAGAGATAATGGCCAATAATTTTCCCAAGTTGATTAAACACATCAGCACGTCAACTTCAAGCAGAATAAATACAAGAAGACCAGAAAACCTCAGCAAGATAATTTAAAAAATTAAAAATAGGCCAGGCGCGGTGGCTCACGCCTGTAATCCTAGCTCTCTGGGAGGCCGAGGAGGGAGGATCGTTCAAGGTCAGGAGTTCGAGACCAGCCTGAGCAAGAGCAAGACCCCATCTCTATTAAAAATAGAAAGAAATTATTTGGACAACTAAAAATATATATACAGAAAAAATTAGCCAGGTGTGGTGGCGCATGCCTGTAGTCCCAGCTACTCAGGAGGCTGAGGCAGGAGGATCGCTTCAGCCCAGAAGTTGGAGGTTACTGTGAGTTCAGCCCAGAAGTTGGAGGTTACTGTGAGCTAGGCTGACGCCACAGCACTCTAGCCAGGGCAACAGAGCCAAACTCTGACTCAAAAAAAAAAAAAAAAAAACTTTGATTGGAAAACTTTTTACATTGGGAAGTTGTCATTTCTAAAGATATACTTATTTATTTCATGATGTGTCCCAACCACAATATGGTTGCCCTTTGTTTTGTGCAGTAGGTATGCCCCTGCAGAGTTGTTTATAAACTGAATTTTTTTTGATAAATTCATGTGTTCAATGCACATGAGTTAATGAGTTCACATGAATTTAATGAGATCTTTTATAATTAAAAAACTACTCCCACATTTATTTGAAAGGTATAATGCTCATATGTTGGGTCTTGTTTAAATGGGGTAATCTTAGTAAGAGTCAGGCAAGATTGCCAATTCTTTCTACTCCCAATAGTTCCAGTTTATACCATGTTTCAACCCAGTAGGAGACTACAGGTTTTGTAAG
>CAUYSK010053196.1:0-61999 GCA_963575035.1 Avahi laniger
GTTGTCCAATTAATTTCTTTCTATTTTTAGTAGAGACGGGGTCTCGCTCTTGCTCAGGCTGGTTTCGAACTCCTGAGCTCAAACAATCCGCCCGCTTCGGCCTCCCAGAGAGCTAGGATTACAGGCGTGAGCCACCGCGCCCGGCCTATAATGATATATCTTAATAGGATAAAACCACTATTACCACAAGACTGCCACACAATTACTACATTGCATAATTTAAGTGGTCATGACTTTATACAGGAATCTTTAAACTTTGGTATTCAGTAAAGAGAAATACTAATCCCTATACATATGCTTCTAAATTCAAATTTGTTTTCTTCAGCTATAGATAACTGGGCCTTCTACCAGACCACTAACATCTTTAACCAAGATAATCTCTTAAGTCTTTAACCAAAGGATAGCTTCCAAAAGTACACATTTATGCAGAGTGGCCATGGCTTCTATTACATGAACACAGATGTGCCATAAGAACATTCAGCTCATCTGATACATGAGAATTAGCAGGTTGATAATGATGATTTAAAAAAGAAATCAATTGCAATCAGCAGTGTACTTATTAGGAAGGTAAGAGAAGTGACTAAAATAACACATTTTTTTTTTTTTGAGACAGAGTCTCACTCTCTTGGCCAGGCTGGAATGCCGTGGCGTCAGCCTAGCTCACAGCAACCTCAGACTCCTGGGCTCAAGTGATCCTTCCGCCTCAGCCTCCTGGGTAGCTGGGACCACAGGCACGTGCCACCATGCCCAGCTAATTTTTTTCTATTTTTAGTAGAGACAGGGTCTCGCTCTCGCTCAGGCTGGTCTCGAACTCCTGAGCTCAAGCAATCCTCCCACCTCGGCCTCCCAGAGTGCTAGGATTACAGGCGTGAGCCACCGTGCCCAGTCTAAAATAACTAACATTTTAATAGAAAATTGAGCATAGGCTCATATACAGAATAACAGGCCAGGGGAGAAGATGTAGATAAAGTCAGGCCTGATGATTAAGTGTGCTACATCTCAAGCCTATCAAGGAAGCTAAAATTGAAAGGGGCTCATTCTTTAACAATTTCATCTCCCTACATCAAGTTATGTCATAGCAACCATGGAACAAAAACAATGTGCTAGGCGTCCTATCAAGTATTACATTAAATCTTCTAAAAAGTGTCTAATTTCATTAATACAACCATTATCTACTAAGCACCTTACAGGAATTCAGACCGTAAATCAGACAAGGAAAATGACAAGAAATAAAAAAAGGAACAAAAGTGAAGCCAGGGCAAAGTTAGTAGTTAGTTATGTATCTTTAGGGCAGTCTAAGAAAGACTGACCTAAAATGCTTTTCAAAAAGATTTTGGAAGCTATTATATATTAGAAAAACACTACTGGAATTATGCTTGGAAAAGCACCAAAAATAACACGAGATGACAGTATCATATGGCCATCCTTTAAAAGCTAAATAAGAATACATTTGAGCACGCCACCAGAAAGAAAATTAGTAGTGTTATTTAGACATCAACTTATTAATGAATGACAATGTTTAAACTACATAGCATATAGTATTTGCAACAACATGGACTGAAAACATGCAATAACCTACTACAGATTCAACCTGAAGTCTCAAACAAAAGTTCAAGATGGTTATCCTAGACCAATTAAAATATCTTTTTGGGTCAGAATGTCACAATTTCAGTGATTTGCTTAATTGAATGGGAGACTATCTCTAAACTTAGGATGGAGTTTCTAAGAAAACATGGTACAAGAAAGAACTGAAAAAGAGCAAAGGATGTAATGCAGAACACTGGAAAAGGAAAATATATGATCCAGAATATTTTATTGTAGTTTAAAAAAAAAAATCTCCTTGGGAGATTACAAAGTCTATACCTGATGAGAAAACAGCAGGAAGTCAATAGAATTGATACAGTTGGCTACAAAAACACAAAAGAAAAAATGCTTTAGCAATATATCTTGACCAAGAAAAAAAGAGGAGAAATTTTTTTTTCTCATCAAAGAATGAGAAAATTATGACACGAATAAGGTCATTGGTGAGATACCTTTTAATGTGGTAGATGATTTATAGAAATAAAGAGGGAGTGAATCCAGGATAATTCAAAGATTTTTTTATTTCTTAAAAAGTCAGAAAAGCAAATGGAGTCCGAACGTTAACTGATGAAGCAGGGTTCTGACTAATAAAAGCAGAGGCCTCAAACTGAATAACATGACTTTTATACTGCAAGCTTAGAAATGAATATCAATAGGTTAGGTATACCATATACGTCTTCAGAGCACCTCCAGAGCAATTAACAGTGTTTTACATATAATTAATTTTCAGTATATTTTTATTTGTATATGGGCCAAAATATTTGGTCAAACTAGGCAAATTAGAAAAAAAATAGCATCAGTTGAGATAGATGCATACTATAATCTTTTAATCTGAGGATAGCATTTTGCGGGTTAAACCCATTTTTATGGTAATAGACAAAATTCTTTTATTTAATTATCACATTATACTGAGTCTTTTGTTTGTTTTTATTAAAAACTCAGGCATCGTTCAACATTTTAAAGACTTTTCTTATTGATTGCCAATCCTAAAAATCCAAGTTCTATTCTTCTGGTTTCATATTATGATTACCTGGTTTTTTTTGTTTTTTCAAAGAATCACTTTTTTTTTTTTTTTTTGAGACAGAGTCTCACTCTGTCACACTGGTTAGATAGAGTCCAATGGCCTCATCGTAGCTCACTGTAACCTCAAACTCTGGGGCTCAAGTGATCCTCCTGCCTTAGCCTCCTGAGTAGCTAGGACTCTAGGTACATGCCACTATGCCTGGTGAATTTTTTTATTTTTTGTAGAGATGGAGTCTCTCGCTCTTGCTCAGGCTGGTCTCGAAATCCTGAGTTCTAGTCTCCCAGAGTGCTAGAATTATAGGTGTGAACCACCGCACCTGGCCAACATGGAACTTTAAAGCAGCAAGATCTTTAAGGGAGTAAATGTTTCTTCTGGGTCCCAAAAGATTTGGGGCTGACACCTTGGTGCCAACTGCCTACTAAAATGAGGGCCAGACATTTTGCACTCATCAGGTTTTTTAGTGGCCAGCAACAAGCATTTGTAAGAGTTGAAATCTTCTTCACAGTGCCAAGATTTTAGGACTTATAAAATTAGGGGACTGAAATAACTATAGACACTTCATATCCATTAGGATATCAAAAAACAAAAACAAAACAGAAAATAGCAAGTATTGATGAGGATATGAAGAAACTGGAAACCATATGCGCTGCTGGTAGGAATGTAAAATAGTACATCTTCTGTGGAAAACAGTACAGCAGTTTCTCAAAAAATTAAAGATAGAATTATCATAAGATACAGCAAGTCCACGTGCAGGTATAAATTCCAAAGAATTGAAAACGGGGACTCAGACAGATACTTGTACATCCATATTCATAGCACTAAAGGTGGAAGCAACCCATCGTCCATCAATGGATGGACGAACAAAATGGGGTATTTACATACAATGGAATATTATTTAGCCTCAAAAGAGATATTCTGACACATGTTATAATAAAGAGGAACCTTGAAGATTGTGCTAAGTGAACTGAGCCAGTCCTGAAAGGACAAATATGATACGATTCTGCTTACATGAGGTACCGAATGTAGTTAAATTCACAGAGACAGAAAACAGAATGATAGCCATGAGGGGCTGGCGGAGGAGAAGGAATGGGGAGTTATTGTTTAATGGGTATAGAGTTTCAGTTTGAGAAGACGGAAACATTCTGGTGAGGGACAGCAGTGACAGTTGTGTAACAACGCAACTGTACTTAATGCCTATGAACTGCACACTTAAAAAAGGTAAAAATGGTAAATTTTATGTTATATATATTTTACCACAAGAAAAAAAATAATTATGGGGCATATATGCTGATTAAAAAAGAGGGGAGAGGAGCCCTGTATCACTTAAAAAAAATACTGATGATGATGGGTAGAGGCAATATAGCACAGTGGTTTAGGTTTCAATTCCTGGGCCAGGCTGCTTAGGTCAAATCCCAGCTCTGCTATTCTTAGCTAAAGAGTAATGAATTTTAGCCTCTTTGTACATTAAATACCCTTTTTTGCAAAACAAGGATAGTAAGTTAATATATTTAAAGTACTTAGAATAATGTCTGGTATATAAAATCCTTAAGATAAATGTTAACTTTTGTTATCATTAGGAGTGCGCTTTAAGGTTGATTTTATAAATTGCAGAGTCTGACAAATATTTCATCCGTTCCTCTTCGGCTAGAACTCTCCACAAGTTAATTGTCCCTAAAGCTCTCCTCTGTCACGAGATCCCCTGCCAAATGCTCCTCTGTACTATCTAAGACAGGGGAGGGTGAAACGAGCAGTTCTAGGGAAAAAACCCATGATGTGTTAACTTATTCAAGTTACTCGGCTCGTTTCATATGTGGTACAGAAAAGAATATTTGTAAAGTATTACGTTTCTGGTTTTGTTATCTTTTACACAGAGGATATTAATAAATATTGATAAATACTAGAGTCCATTAAACTTTTTAATTCTGTGGTCTTTTATTTCTACAACAAAATCCATTAATTGTCATTCTAGCCTACATATAATTCTGAAGACATTTTCAATAGAGAAATCGCTGATTGTATTTTCTTCAGACATTCTATCTCACTTGCCCCTTATGGTTAATTTTCAATCCTCATACTTTCTGGCCTCTCTAAGCCATCTGACAAAATCACTCTTCCTTTTGAGACAGTGTATCTGCTGACTATCCTAACTTTTCAACTTCTTCTTCCTTCCCTTCAATGTTGGTTCTACCAGACTGCTAAACACAGGCAGGCACCACCCACTGTGGTAACCATTTTGTACTCTTTCTTTCTTCAGAGCTAACTATGACGAACATTAGGCAATTTCATGGCTTCACCCATCATTTCCTTTTTGATGACTTAAATCTACCTCTTCGATCTAATCCCATATTTCCAGTAGTAGTTTCATAATTCCAGCTCTTTATGTGACATCTCTCGAAACTGTGGTCTGTGCTGGCTACTGTTCCTACAGTAATTCCCATAAAACACAGGCGGCATCTGTCCCTTCTCTTTCTGAAGAATCTACAATGGTTCCTACACAATAGTGAAATCAGTCTTAGTCCCTTCCAGAAGCCAGATAACTAACATTAGCCCAAAAGCTCTCTCCAATCTCCCTGGTACCTATCACATGTGAGCTTCCCCTCATCAACAGTTGCCACCTGGCAAGATTTTGGCAATCCATTATATATTTTGTTGCAAGGCTAACAGTTTATACATGTAAGTATTTTCTGTCAAACAAGGCAGCAACTTCCTGACAAAAAGAAATTATGTCTACAATCTCTTATGTTCTACAAACATTAGAGGGGATAGATTAAAATTGAAAGAGATATGTTACTAAGGTGGGGAGAGGAAGGAAAGCAAAGGAAAATTCCATTTAAAAGGCAGAAAAGTGGAATGTGGGAGTAAATTTGGGAGCAACTTGGGGCTTTGGCCAGCCACAGAAGTAGAACTATTTACTTAATAACAACTATTAAAATATTATTTAACATTTACCAGTATTAATTTCCCACCTTTTCTTATGTAACGGTAAGACAGTTTTAACATTTATAACTCTGGGGATGCTTTATAATCTAAATTTTCTCCTGAGAAAAGTAGACATGACATAGTGCTGAGAATGATTTCATTGTTAACACAGAGGTAAATTATCTTCAAGAATTATATATATTATGTATATACCATATGAATAATATATGTTATATGAATACATAATATATGCAATAAATATATATTATATACGTACCATATATGAAGTTTTTACATATATGAATGGATATATATATGTGGGTATATATATATGGATGGTTTCTAGTTCATTAAACCAGTTACATCATTAAAACTGGGCATTTTTTTAGGGAAATGCCATTTCTTAAAAAAAAATCCTCATATCTGAGTGAGAAAATTAAATGTTAATATTTTTCATTTAAAGATTTTTATTTATTACTACAACATTATATATGAGTAGATATATTTATTTAACTTGTTATGGGAAAAATGCTACAATTCTTAATATATGGAAGCTTGCTAAATGACAGTAACTTATAAAACAATGCTAAAATTGGTTCATTAAAACTGGACAAAATGTTTGATCTTTAAAAAAAAAAACAAAACTAAAACAATGCTGACAAAGAAAATCAGAAGATGAGAAATACCAGATTAGATCTTGCAGTGTAGTATATTTCTTCTGAACTGTCCAAAAAACCATCACTGTCGGGCTGTTTAGCAGAGACCAAGAAACCCAAGTTATTTACACTTAGACTAAAAGCCACAAATTCACAAAGGGAAACTTTCTCAAATGAAGTTAAGTCCTGCTAACATAATTTTATTAAGGCAAATGGAAAGTCAAATTATATTAAGCAGCTTTTAAAAATGCAACATTGCAACAACTTTGCTGTATAATGCAGTTACTAAATTAGTACAGAATTTAAATGCATGCAATGCCAACTTAAAAAGAGAAACAAACAGAAAATAAACTCAAACTGCCTTAACAAAATGCAATTAGCATTTACAAACATCATGACTACTTTTTCTTCTTAATCTTCTCCATCCCTCTACAAAAATGTCAGGCTTTAGTATTATAATACTGTAATTTTAAGACTTTTTAACATTCTCTTCCTCCATGCTGGTACACTGAATTACAATAACTGTAAGATAAAGGCTGACTTCCTTTGATGTTTTAGTAAAACAAGTTAAAATTGGTATTAAATTTAAGAAGAAAGTTCCCACTTCAATCCTTAGTACTTACGAACAGTCTCATTAAATGCAAGTCTCATTAAATAGCAAAGGAAAAAAAAGTAGAACAGATATAACCTGGAGCTCTGCCAAAGTAATTTCATTAGGATTAATTTTGTTTTTCTTAATGTCTCATTTTTTATTCTTTCATAGAATATTAACATCTCAAATATTTGCAAAATATTTTGCTTCTAAGACCATATCTAATATATTATCATATATCTGAAAGGAGTATTAAAGAATCATGAAAAGAATATTCATTCGGTTATAAGCCTTAAATGAATGACAAGCTTGGTCTACTACATATGTCTCATCTTCCTGAGTTTTAGTACTCAAAACAGATCTGACTCTACTCTGATGCTTAGAAACCACGGCATTTATCCTAATAAATACATACCCCCAAAACTGCTCAAAAATGGAAAAAACAAAAATGAAAAGATAATTAAAAGGCCAGCATTAAAAAGATTTAATCAGAGAATGGTAAAACTAGTAAGTTTCTTCTAAAATAATTTTGAAAATATTCAATCTCAGCAACACAGATTTATTTATTCTGAATTTTAGAATTTCTTACCTTTTTGATTCCCCAAATGCTTTAATGACTAGCTTTTATAGTCAGTACTAACATCTTAAAAAGACAAATTAAAATATTTATTTTCAGTGTTAACACTCCAAGACTACACTACTTACCAGTTCATGATGTGGTTCTGTCTCCTTCCTTAAGGGTGGATCAAATTTCACTTGGCCAACTAAAAAAGAAAAAAAGGAAAGCAATGATCTGTTTCTACATTCTTAATGATGTAATAATTTAAAAAGTTACCCCATGGCAAAACACATTTAATTTTAACATCTACCATGCATTGATCACAATCAAAAATTTTTTTTTAATTTTAATAGATACAGGGTAATTAGGCTATTTATCACTTCAAACAGTTATTATTTTTTTGTGTAGGGCACATTCCAAACCTTCTAGCTATTTTGAAATATACAATAAATTACTGTTAACTCTAGTCACCCTACTGTGCTACTGAACACCAGAACTTATTCCTTCCATCTAACTGCATGTTTGAACCCATTAACCACCATCCCCTTCCCAACCTCTGGTAACCATCATTCTACTCTCCACCTCAATGAGATCAACTTTTTTAGCGACCACATAGGAGTGAGTACATGCAATATTTGTCTTTCTGTGCCTGGTTTATTTCACTTTAACATAATGACTTCCAGTCTGTCAATGTTGCTGCAAATGACAGGATTTTATTCTTTTTCTATGGTTGAAAAATGTCTCACTGTGAATATGTACCACATTTTCTTTATCTATTCATCTGCTGATGGACCTTAGGCTGATTCCACGTCTTGGTTATTGTGAATAGTGCTGCAGTAAACATGGGAGTGCAGATATCTCTTCAATATACCGATTTCCTTTCTTTTGGATATATATCTATCAGTGGGACTGTTGGATCATATGGTAGTTCTTTTTTAGTTTTTGAGGAACCTCCATACTGTTTTCCATAGTGGCTCTGCTAATTTACATTCCCACCAAGAATGTCTGAGAGTTCTTTTTCTTTGCAACCTTGCTAGCATCTGTTATATTTTGGATTTTTATAATAGTCATTTTAACTGGGATGAAATAAAATTTTGTGCTTTTGACTTGCATTTCCTTTCCATTAGTGAGGTTGAACATTTTTTCATATACCTGTTGTCATTTGTAAGTCTTCTTTTCAATCCAAATATTTAAATAAAGAATCTGTTAGCCGGAAAAAGCCCAAGAAACTTTCAAATTGCTAAAGCTTAATATAGTTAATCCTAAGCCTTTTCCATAGCAAAAAAGATGAGCAAAATTACATGTATATTACATAGTCAGGATCTAACCTGCAACTTTGTTGTGATCCAACATAAAACAGAGACAATCTTAACTCAGTATTTAGGTGGGTAGACGGCAGTTGTCGCAGAGTACTTGTGGAAGCCAGCCTACAAAGACAGTCCCCAGTATTCACAACACTTGACATTGGATTGGTCAGTGTGACTGAAAGAACATAGCGGAAGCAATGGTATATCAATTCCAAGATAAGGCTTCTGTCCTGGGCTCTCTCTATTGGGCTCTAGAGGAAGCCACATTGTGAGCAGCCCTAACGGGAGGCCATGTGACAAAGAAGAGAGTCCTCCACCTCATCAGCCTTTCAGCCTAGTCAAGCCTTCAGATTCCTGCAGCCCCAGCTGACATCGTGACTGCAACTTCATGAGACTGGGAACTGGAATCACTCAGATAAGATGTCCTGGATTCCTGACTCTCTAAATCTATGTGAGATAATAAATGTCTACTGTTTTAAGTTGATAAACTTGGGAGTGATTTGTTACATAACAACAGATAACTACTGTAGCTAAAGTATAAACTAGCTAGAGTAGACATAAATGAACTATACTACATTCACCTTTTTCCTTGCTATTCTAATGTATTGAATCTTTCATTATTTTTACCATCAATTTCTGTATCTCATTATTATTATTATGTTTTTACAACCTGGGTAAAGCATTCAAGACCACTGAGATAAAAACATAGGCACAAATACAAAACGTTAAAAAGAAGAAAAATAGCCATAATACATTACATACCAACCAGTAAGTGCCAAAAACAGCAATTCTCAACCAAGGTGAAGAAAACAGTGAGGTTTCAAAGAATAATCATTTTTACAACTTTTGTATGTAAATTTATTGTGAATGTTAATACCAATTAAAGACCATGAAATTTGACTATTTAGCAATAGGAGGCATAAGTAAAAAAAAAAAAATGGTTAAGAAACACAGCTCTATATCTCCAGTTACAGATGTATATGCTTTTTAGCTGTTAATGGTACAGATATCCCTTCAAGAATGAGTCCTTCATACCTGTTCAAATATGATCACACATCAAAGACTAAAAAATAATTTTGTCTAAGGTATTAAAACATATACTTCATCTTGATAAAGGACTACTGAATAGCTCTCACTTGCACTTGTCTTCAAAATACAAATTGAAATCTGTAATAAAGTTATATGAGGAAGGTCTTGTGCATCTATTTACCTTTTGTTAATGTCACCTGTGAACGGGCTTGCTTCTCCTACTAGAGCGTATAATCCCTGAGTGCAGGGATGCTGTCTTGCTAAAAGTGCAGGTATTTTTAGTATCCCCGTACCTGCACTATGTGGATGGAGAACATGTTCCTAGAAAAGGGAACAAAGTCCCTATGGAGATTCATACCTTACACCAGTATCACTTTTCTGTTCTCTTCAAATTCCCTAAAGTTATGATAAGTTTCTGCCAAAGAATCTTCCAGCTACTTTTCAGATAACTGTTAGTCAATCATCCCAGTCTGCAGCACTGTTTATAATGTTCTTAAAATGTAAAAAACTCCCAGCTACCTGGAACTGTCTATTGGTTCTGATCTCTGTTTCCTCTACCATCTCCTTAAATGCATGTGAAGCCACCTACCACAAATTAATATTTTAAAGTCCAGAGGAAAATTCTTTCTTAGTGTCTTTGAGACAGCTCCAACATAATCACATGCTGACCCTTCATTAGCCATTATGGGTCAAAACTAATGCTACTATGGCAGATAAGAAGAGCACAATTATTTCTTCTTAAGCAAGTCTTTGCTTATCATATTTAATTAAAGGCACAGGGGCCTTCCTAAAAGGGAAAGAGTAATATCCTTTCTGCAAATAAGTCCATCTTTACATATATGTCGACTAAACACCATTTAAGTTTAGTAAAGAGAAAACACCGGTTGCATGGAGACGCACCAAGTAATTACAAACATAAAACATCAAGAGGAACAAATATATACCATTATTAAAATAAATCATTTTTCCAAAGGTTGCCTTTATAGACAATAGGATTACTGAGCATTCTATATATCATGTCTCACATGAAATCATAACACATTCTGAAAAGTAGACATTTGTTAGAGAACTGAATAAGACTTGAGAGCCTCAAATACCAAACCCACAAATTATTAAAAGTAGTCATTTTTAATCCTTTTGTTACCCCAGCATACCAGAGGAATATGATACCCATATTACTGGCAAACAGGAAAAAAGGGGGGAATGTCCATTATAACATGTATGTGTTACTTACTCCCACCAAAAGGAGCGCATATCAGAATCTCAGAAAAATTGAGGTATGTCTAGTTTCAAATAGCATACACATGCATATGCATTTAGAAGTTGAGAATCACTGACATAAATTAGCATAGAGTGATTCAGAAATAACTACACTTTGCTATAAAGAGCCTGGAAATAATTTTTTAATAGAATCAGCTAACAAGATAGAAGGTACTTTAAATTAGATTTAATAGTGCTGAATACATAAAAATTTTAAAATCAACTATAAGACATCTCTAATTACTTTCTGTATATTGAAAAAATGAAAAAGACATTTCATAATTACTTTTTGCATATTAAAAAATAATGAAAAATGCTCTCATTTGTTAAGGTTGTCATTTTCAGAAAGGGAAAATTAGCAAATTTAAACCCTGTGTTTCAGAAGGAACTTCAAAAATAATTTTGTGTGGTCACACAACTAGTTGTTGGCAAACAAAGTACCAAATCCCACTCCTGAGCTTTTTATATAACCCACCATGCTTTCTTTCAGGTGTTTCTTCCTGTTAAAAGCATTTCCAGGTATCACCAGCATAAAACTTTGCCCAAGAACTTAATCTACATTGTATGGTCTGGTCAAAACCCCAAGGGAAGGTTCACAAAGGACTCAAATAACTCCCCTTGTAAAAGCCACATAATACCCTGAGGTGGTTCCTGAAGTGAAGCAGTGTTTGTGAAAGACCAGTGAACTAGATGGAAGTAAAGAGATGTACAACTTGCAGTTAACACACTGTATGACTCAATCCCACAGTCAAATCTGTTCATCTCTGCATTTCTTCCCCTCCCCCCGTGTAATGGTGATAGGGCCCTACTTAACTTACATGGCTTTTGAGATGAAGAGACAGATTCAACTTAAAGTATGAGATAGATTATTATTATCATTATTAATCTAGCCAAAAATCAAGGCCAATTTCTTAATAGTAGTCATCTTAAGTTACTATATTACCTAATTTCAGTGAGGTCATTTTGGATTTCAGGTCCCCTGTGATGAATCTTTAGTCCACAGAAAACTGTTATTATAAGCCTGACTGCATTAAATTAGCATTCTAAGTCACTGGGGATAAGTACTTTTAAGGAATAAAAAGTTAAAGCATTATTGTTCCAGGATTCCTGTTGACAGAGTATCACTAATGAGTTGATAGTACTGGATCCTATGTGAATAAATGGCTTGTCTCAGTGGGCCCATGACTTGGCTGTCCATAAGAATTACCTGGAGGCCTATTTTAAAAGCTTTCCTGGGCCAACCCAAGACCTATTAAATGACACTCTGTGAAAAAGTGGGGCCTGAGAATCCATTTCAAAAGCTCCCAGGTTACTCAGATACTAAGCCAGTCTGCAGACTTCTCTCTCTCCTTGCTACTCAAAGTACCGATGGCCCCTGGACCATCAGCATATGTATAACCTGGAAGCTCCTTAGAAGTAAAGGATCTCAGATCACCTCCCAGATTTACCCAATCAGAAGTTGTACTTTAACAAGCTCTCTAGGTGAGTTACAGGCACATATGAGTTTAAGAAGCATTGCCTTGATTACTTCTATCCTGCTTATTCTATTTTTCCTCCCAAACAGTAACAACATAAATACACACCCTGTACCCCTGCCACCAAACTCCACAGGAATAAAGAAAATAAAATTCTTACTGCTCTACTTAAAATTTTAACAGTGTTTAGTAAGAAAACTGTTTGGAAGACAAGAAACTGTAAATAAATTGTAACTTGAAATTTTATTTTCCATTGTTAAATTATGAACTGTGTATAGTATATACTTACAGTTTATCTCTGAGCGTGTTTTTTCTTCTCTCACATTCCTACTTGTTGAGTGAATTCTATGTGGTACGGCAACAAGAGGCTAGGATAGAATGAAATCGATATGTGGCATTGGATAATCAGGTCAGTTTGATCCAAGGAATAACCCAAATATGAAGAAATACTTCAAGTAAAAATGGGAACAAAATACAACAATTTTGCATATACTATAAAAAAGGACAATCATAACCACAGCTCAAACTATGAAGGTGAAAATATTTTTATTATTCACTTAACATAAATCATTACTTGTACTAGGAGAGAGCACTTCTGTGATCAGATTAAATATATATGAAATTAAATACAAGGAATAATGCATTCTGATTTCTTTTTTTTAAGAAATGGGGTCTTGCTCTGCTGCTTAGGCTGGAGTGCAGTGTTATTATCATAGCTCACCGCAGTCTCAAACTCCTGCGCTCAAGCAATCTTCCTGTCTCAGCCTCCCCAGTAGTTGGACTACAGGCATATGCCACTATACCAAGCTAATTTTCAATTTTTTTGTAGAGATGGGGGTCTCCCTATGTTGCCCAGACAGGTCTCAAACTCCTGGCCTCAAATGATTTTCCTGCGTTGCCCTCCCAAGGTGCCGGGATTATAGGTGTGAGCCGCCATGCCCAGCCTATCTCACTTATAAAATTATACGTGCAGCAGTAGACTTATCTAGATCCACTTTACAAGGATGAATCAAGTACACTAAGCACTTTTGATCTATTCTGACATCAAGAAATTCTGGGGCTGGGCACAGTGGCTCACAACTATAATCCCAGTACTTTGGGAGGCTGAGGTGGGAGAACTGCTTGACGCCAGGAGTTTAAGACCAGGCTGGGCAACACAGTGAGATCTAGTTTCTAAAAATAAACAAATAAAAACAAATTGGCCAGGTGTGGTGGCAAGCATCCATAGTCCCAGCTACCTGGGAGGCTGAAGTGGGAGGATCACTTGAGCCCGAGAGTTCCAGGCTGTAGTGAGCTATGACCGTGCCTCTGCACTCCAGCCTGGAAGACAAGAGGGAAATCCTGTCTCTCAAAAGGAAAGAAAGGAAGGGGCAGGGGTAGGGATAGGGGAAGCAGGGGAAGGGAAGGGAAGGGAAGGGAAGGAAATTCTGAAGCGAAAGATAACAGTGTAAAGATTACCATTTGCATCTATCATTTAATGATGACTGAACTCAGAAGCCTTTTAAGGTTTATTCTTCAACTGATATTTTAAAAAAATAATATTAGAAAAATACACATATTAATATATACATTATAGATAATTAGGGGATATTGGTTTGAATTTTGCTCTTTGTCACAATTGGAACCATAACTGATTTAAGTTAACTGTCAAAACTGTATAACTTACGTTTAGGTAGACTCGCATTTTACGTTTTTTAAAAGTTTTATTAAAAAAGCACTCTTCATTCTATCTCAGTTTCTCTTGGTTATAGGTACACCATTGTAATTTTCACGAGCAGGAAACATGCCAATATTCAATTCTTTTCCTTTAAAGAAATCTTTGTAAAGAAGACTCACCCTGGTAATAATTTATAGAACCTAGCTAGTTAAATGTGATCACAAAGGAGTACTGGTAAACTTATACTCTGTATGTCTCAATGAGATTTGTCAAGGGTTCCAATATTGGAAAAAGAATAAACTGAAAAATGTGATTTAAGGAAACCGTTTGAAAATGGAACCTCTAGCATGTCAGGAATAAAACTGATACCTATTTTAAGAAGTTAAGTGATTATAAGAAGAAAGACATTTTTAAGTGCCTTCTATAAAGCCAGCAGAGTTCAAGGATATCCACCTTTGTTTACAGAACCAATAACAGAATTCTGTCATGTCACATACAGTGAGAGTTTATCTTGGGTGTTACAACTATTAGCTGTGCTAGGAATGTTAAATATGCCAACAGAAGTGAAGCTTCAATTAATATCAATGCTTCCATCATATTAGGGTTATTCTATTTTCTAACAACTATCCTGGCTCATTTTTTTTTAACATTTCCATAATGGATAATTAGAGTTTCAGTCACCAACAAAATTCAATCCTATATTTCATGAATCTTTAATAATTCATAAAGTATGGTAACAGCATTCCTTTTGAAAAGCAAACTGAAGAGAAATTTTGAGTATTCTAACATCTTCTTTAGGTACTTCCCATTTGCTTTTCCTTTTACAGTGGATGACTTATTTGGCAACTTCATCTAAAATGACTACTTTGAAATAACAACAGTAATTTCTTTTTTTTTTTTTTAATTTTTTTTGGGGGGTCGGGTGGGGCACAGAGTCTCACTCTGTTGCCCAGACTAGAGTGCTATGGCATCAGCCAAGCTCACAGCAACTTCAAACTCCTGGGCTCAAGCAATTCTTCTGTCTCACTCAGCCTCCCGAGTAGCTGGGACTACAGGCATACGCCCATGCCTGGCTAATTTTTTCTATATATTTTTAGTTGTCCAGCTAATTTCTTTTTATTTTTTTAGTAGAGACGAGGTCTCACTCTTGCTCAGGCTGGTCTCGAACTCCTGAGCTCAAATGATCCACCCGCCTCGGCCTCCCAGAGTGCTAGGATTACAGGCGTGAGCCACCGCGCCTGACCAACAGTAATTTCGACAAGTGTATTAAATGATTTGCTTTTGCCCTTTTCAGACAACAGTCACCTATAAGTAGCTAATAAAAAAAAATCTAGCACATGACTTCCCAGGAGAGACCAAGTCAGAGAGTTAATTATCCCCATAAGAGCTTTTTAATGTAAATTAGACTCAGAAATTTAAAAAATTGATTTTGAGATGTACATACATACATACATACATAACACACACATATATACATACATTACACATACCAGTTGGGAAAAACAATTCCTACCTCAGGATCATCATCATCAAAATCATGATAAGTGGAATGATCTGGATTATTCACTTTATCCAACAGCTCGATTGCCAAAGACCGTGTCAAAGGTTGTGTGACAAAAGGGTGCTATAAAAATAAAATATAGTACAGAACACTTTTTAGAAATTTGATTGAATGCCATTTTATCTTTTGAAAAATATATATATTTCAGGGCAAGAATAATACCTGTAATAATTTTTCAGCAGTAGGTCTTTTTTTTGGATTTTTGGTAAGTGCCATTTTCACAAAATGATGAAAACTATTTGACCTAAGGAATTTTGAAAATTAGACTTTTACATTTCAATTTTTTTTGCTCAGCTTACTATAAAAGTAAGTAACACAAAAAATACTTACCACTTCATTTTATCCTTTAGTTTAGGAGGCTGAAAATTGCTTTTTGTCATTAGAAATAATGCTCTGAAAAATTAACAAATTATTACACAGCATTTTAATATTTCACATGTTAATGCAAATATGAATTCTATTACTATTTATTCCTAAATAAGGTAAAGCAAGACTAAGAAAATCATTTGTTCATGACAAAATAAATAATACTAAGAGGAAAAAAAAATTTAATTTAAGCATAGGATTCTTCAACTTTATGAAGCACTGACCTCATTGGGTGTAAGTCAAACATAGGAGGCTGCAGCTCAGCAAGTTCTATGGCAGTGATTCCTACTGCCCAGAGATCACAGAGCTGGTTGTACCCCCCTTTCCTCTCAACAGCTGCAACTTCTGGAGCCATCCTGAAAGAAATATTCCAGAAAAGAAAAACTTCTATTTATTGTATTTTCCCTCATAGTTCCCCCAGAGGCACACGGAATTATCACTATCTAAATTAAGGCTTAGGCCTTGACTTCTGAAAAATAAATATATAGTACTTAAAAGGTCCACCTTTTCCAAGATCTTGGCATCTCATAGGACCCTCCATCCCAAGCCTCTACTGGTGACTCCTCTGTTACTTTGTTATACTACTTACTAAGGTTTATAAAAGTGCATAATTATAATAGAGCAACATGCCCAAAGTTCATCCACATTCCCAATCTCTCTTCTCTGTACCTGCAAAATTCTATAAAGAAATAACATTTGCAATAAATAATCTATAATTTCTAACTCTACCTCCTTACATCAATAAACTGCAAACTGGCCTCTCTTTTTACTTCACCAAAACTACTCCTCGGGGTGCCAATAATCTTCGCATTTAGTATTTAATTCATATTTACTACAAATTTATTTGGTTTTTCAGTTTTATAATAGTAACAGAAAAGTTATAAAAATGAGTAGCTACTTTTTAAAAATGTATTTATCTAGAGGAAAGTTGCCCAAGTTCAGCAATTTTTTTTGTTTCTTTTAACTTTCCTACAGTCTTATTCTACTTCTATAAATTTGTATTTCACTGATTTAAATGATTATTTTAAAAATATAAACATCTGAAATCCTAAACAATCATTTTGAAAACAACTACTTGAGATAAACATCTCAACTCTCCCCTATCAAAGAACGATTTAAATAGGTAGGCTTACAAATGTACATTTGCCTTCTTGGTAAGATTTCAGAAAAGTCAAGTAAGTTAGTCAAGTTAAAAACAAAAATCAAAAAAGCCCTCTAACTTTCAAAATGTTTGGTCTTAAAATCTTTTTAATCTGAAAGAGGCTCTTATAAAAACTTAAATTTTAAAGTATGTCAGTTATTACTTTATTGATGGCTAGATTCTAGGTACCTGGTAAAAATGCCCTGGTAGGGTGTGAAATGCATACAGGTGATATTGTTAAAAAAAAAAAATCAGTGAACACTTTAGAAAAACTTGTTAAAGACAAATGTCTAAAGACAGACCAAAAAATCTGGTAAACTAGGTAGGAACATGACAACTATAAAAGACTGGGATAGCTACAGACTCCATGATGTCATCTGTATGCCATTCGAAGAAAAGGTAAAACTAAAGAGACAGAAAACAGATTAGGGGTAAACAGGCAAGGGATGCCAGGAGAAAGCTTACTAAAAAGGCACAAAAGGAAATTTTTTTGGATGATGGCAATCTGTTTTATCTTGATTGTGGTGGTGTTTCCTACCACCACAGCACACAAGTTTCTCAACATTCATAGACTTCTGTATTTAATAAGGGTAAATTTATACCTCAATAAACCTAAGGGGAAAAAAATCACATGCTTTATACATCTAAGTTCTCCCTGCACCTTAGGAAAACACAAACTGGGAAAATATAGTTGAGGCATTATGGGTGTGGTTTGCACTACTAAGATGGAACTCTAATAAGTGATCCACTCAAAGAAAAGAACTTTGTTCTGTATCAAAAGATTGCCGAATAAATGTACATATATGCCTTAAATTGAAATGAAAAGTTTAGGGTACATATGTATTACTTTTGAGATTTGCCACTTTAGCAGACTTTTTTGAATAACTGAATAATTACCAAACTAACACTTTGGAAGAGAGAGATTCCATATCCCCAGAGTTTAGCTGAGAAAGACATGATACTAGAAAGAGAGATATAGAGGGGAAGTATTCAGAAAATTAACTTTACCTAGTTCACAATTTCACATGTTCCCAAGACATTTCCCACACTATTGTAAGAGGAATGACATTAGTTTTTAATTTCTAAAGCTGTTGTTGATCAGTTATCATTAACAAACATTTAGTGAATATGTGTACAGAATCCCTGGGGATTGAGAGAGTTTGTTCAGATGTTTAAAATAAAATTGAGAAGATGGAGTACTTAAAAATGATGACAGCTCTTCAAGCCCTCACTCCTCTGAGAAATCAACCCTAAACAATAAAATGAACAAAGAAAAATATAAACACACATCACCTTTGAAAAGTCCAGGAGACATATTTTAGCTAGAACCATAACACACAAAGACTGAAAGTAGACAGGAGAATAGTACATGATGTAGCAAATCGGAGGCAGGGCAAACCTTCTTGGGTGCCAAGGAAAAGAACAAGCCAATCAGCCCCAAAGAATCCCAGAAATGTTGACAAGTGAGGGTTAAAAAGTAGTAAAAGCAGGGTTGAGGTTGGGCTGAAAACAGGAGTATTTGAAAGTGTCAACAGTTAGTCCTTCAGATTCCTACTCTCATCCAGTAAAGCCCAGCAATTACTCTTTCCTCATTCCCACTGGATAAGAACCAAGACAAACAAGAGAGGCTTCAGACTAAGATAGCAGGAACAAAGGGGAGCAGGGATTAAAGGGAGAGACATGATTAAGTAGAAGTGTGTGTATATAGAACAATGAGTTCCCCAGCTTCCTTCACGTGCACGGTTCTAGAATACTAACAACCAGGTGTACACCCTACCTCCTACGCACAAAGAGTTATGAATCGATTCTTAGTATCTTGCTCTTCAAAGTGAACCAAAATACAAAGAATATCAGACATTGGAGAGAAACCTTTATCATGAAAATGTGAGAGAAAAATTTGAGGAACTCTTACAGAAAGTAGAACAAAAAAGATTTTCAAAAAGTGAGAGAAGATGTAAGAAAATTAATGGATTAATTTAAGTGGTCCAAGATATTAACTAACGAGTTCTAGAAAGAAATAGAAAAAAGTATAGCAAAGAAATTATCAAGTAATGTAAGAGTATTTCCCATAACTGAAAAGACAAGAATCTCTGGATTGAAAAGCGCAAATGCCAAGTACAACAAATAAAAGTAAAAACAATTGAAAAACAAACAAAAATATTCTGTGGTCTATCATTATGGAATATCAAAACACCAGGAATGATTCGGGGGAAGGAGTTACATTCAAAGGATCATGGATCATAATGGCATCACACTTCCCGTGGGCACCACAGAAAAGAAAATACTAGCACAATACCTCACAAATTGCAACCTAGAATTCTATACCCACCCAAATTAACAAGAATGTGCAAGGCTAGACATGCAAAGTCTCAAAAATTTTATTCCCCATGCACTCTTTTTCAGAAAGATATTAAAACATATGTTTCCCAAAAAACAGGGAGTAAATCATGGAAGAGAATCTAAGAAAGGACTCCCACGCTGAAGATGAAAAACTCCCAGGGCAGAGCTACACAAAAGAGCTAGAGAATAAATAGTTCAGTCTGGACTTAGGAAGGAAGAGGACTTCACGAAAAAAATAAGAGCAAAACCAAACCATCGACCAGACAGACAAAAATCAGGACTGACAGACAATGTGACAGACTTTATGGTCTGGAAAATTATTTACAAAACTGTAAAATGTAGGAAGGTATGGGAGGTCTTAATTGGGGATTTAAAAAAAAAAAGCAAAAACCAAAAAAGTTAAAAAGGAAATTATTAAAATCCAGAAAATGTTTTTCAAGTACAGTAAGAGTATATTAACTGACTCAGAAAGTCACTGGAAGGATAAGATGATTGGAAAATGAACGAAGATAGCCAAGATCTTCACCTATCATAACACGAACTACATGAATAATGGATAATCTAGAGACAGCAGAAGATACTAAAAGAGTTTTTCTTATAAGCCATTTTAGCACTATTTTACTTTTTAAATATATATTTGATAAAAGACAAATCTACATAAAAATGGTAAATATCATATCCTGTGTATAAAAACATTAAGTAGTAAAAATTAGTGTCATACCACTACAATGATAGTGCTTAATATCACATTTGTACACAGTTAAGTGGCCAAAAACTACTGAGTAAATAAATGAATGAGTAGGATAGTTTTTATGGGGCAGTCAAAGAATACCCAGCAGACAAATGAGACTAGAAAAGAAAGTCTGTGGAGGAAATTAAGGTTAATAAAGTTTATAGAGGTCAGATCATGGAAGATTTCATATGTCAAGAAATCTGCATTTGATCTTTTAGACAACCAAAACACAACAAAAAGTTTTGAGTAAAGGGTCCTGTGAACAATGTAATGTTGAAAGACTAATTAGAATATGGACTAGAAATGGGAGTGGAGAAAGACATAAAAGCATCTGTGAAACTACGTGTCATGTGTAGCAGCAAGGATCGGGTTTCTCTAGCAAAGTTAGAACTGTATCAAGGTTCCTGAAAGCCGTATCAATCTTTAAAGCATTTTCAGGTTAATGAAAAATAACATGGTAGAATATTTTTTGGCCATGTAATCCATCTCCAAGTGTACATGGCTAAGTTACTTTACTATGGATGACCTTTTTCTTAATGTCTCAGTCCTACAAATTTTGACCAGTCTACATTTTTTAGAACTGTTGTATCCAATAATGATAGAACAAAAACCTAAATATCAATAAAGATACAATTACCAATATGGTGTGCCAATGAAAGACTTCCGTTTGGCAATTGTAGCTGTTATCTGTGCAGATACTCCAAAATCAGCTATTAAAAAAATGAGAAACATTTAGAAAAGAAAACTAAGAGAAAATAAAATTGTTAAGGCAATATGAAAAGAAACTTTCAATAATTATTTTTATTAGGTTGATTTCACAGAAATGTGTGATACTCTTAAATATTACATTAAAATTTTTAACTTTAATGGACTAGCACTAAAATATCACAAAAGCAGTCAGTGTGTATCATAACCAAATAGATTCCCATATATCCCCCCATAAATCAAATGATAACAAAGGTCAAGACCAAATAATTTTGATGAGAGATAGCTGAGAGAATCTAAGCTGCCAGATTTATTAATATTATAATTTCTAATTCCTAGGATCTGAAATTCAAGGAGTATCACTGGAAGTGATAGGTAGTATTATACTCCATTCACTCTGCATACCCATGATGACTGACATCAAATAAACCAGTAAGTCTACTGATAAATTGATATAGCTTGAAAAGACATCCAAACAGAATATGCCCAAAATCTTAGCTTAGCAATATATTCTAGTACTAATATCAATTACTAACAGGAAATTTACTTCGATGTACAATTTGTTACTATTCTTTAAGATAAGTATGTTGAGTTCTAATATTTTCTAGTTTAGTAATGATGATTTCTAAATCCTTCTCAGCTAAGACATAAACAGTATGTATTGGAGCAAAGCACATAACATTGCCAAAAAATATTTAATTGCTGACAGGAACTGTTCACTGGGCAATTAACAGATAACTGAAAAGAATAGGGCTTTTCCACTTTTCTAGTATTTAGAGGTCACTTAGGAAAACTTTATTATGTTAAATGTTAATTATTAGATATGTATTTTAAAATCTGATTAGTCCTACAATAGGCTGCAGTTCAAAATAGTGTCATTTGTATTTTTATAAAATAAATACATATTTTAAATTTTGATTTATTTTATATAGTTCAAAATTGTTTCATATTTGCTAATATTTCATTTAATACCTAACAGATATGACTTTATGAAACTACTATATTGAACATCTGTTCTGTCTTAAACTTTCAAATTAAGTCATTTTGAACTCTATTTTAATTGTAACTTTAACAACCAAAAGTTATAAAATGTAATATAAGTTACTGTTCAAAACACAGCAACATGCAGAATCTAAATTACATTCTTACATAAGTAATAATGTATTTTATTTTAAAAGCTCATGTAAAGAACGTAGGATTTCTGGAGTTACTGATTTTTAAATTTTTGTTTGTCTTATTTTTTTGGTTATAAATAATTTTGTCCAGATTTCTTACTAGAAGTCACATTCCTGGGTTTAGAGGTGAAAGAATTCCCGAAAGATATTATTTCACGGTATCTTTATAACAAATTTGTCTTATGTGAAGGACTTTATCCCTGCTTAAGAGAAGAGGAAATGGATACAGAGAGGTAACATCGGCTCTGCAATCAGATTTCCATCTAAAAATACATAGATGCTGTCCTGGGAAGGGAAAAGTTGATCCTACAAAGGAAAACACAAACTTACTATATTTGAGAATAGATTTGTGCATGTGACAAAATTTCAATTTACTTACCTAATTTCACATGACCGTTATCCGTTAATAGAATGTTAGCGCCCTTTAAAGTGAGAACATTTTAGTTAAAGTAGGAAACAGACATTTTATCAGACAGCACATAAAATAGATAAATATACATACTGAAAATAATCACAGCTTTAGACCTAGAAATACTTACAGTATGTTCAATTAAAATGTTAAATCATTATATTCATAGGAAAATTTACTGTCCACCTTTTAGGCAGTTTGACTATCCTTATAAAATGTTCTGCCTTACAGAAAAGCTGCTACTAACATAATATGAATGTTAATATAAAAGTGATATATTAGTTCTCATCTAAGTGTTATTTCCTCACTGATCAAACATCATCACTATACTATTACTTTACAATGGCAATTTTCAATTGCTTGTATCACACTTTAAACTTGATTACTATTTCTTATTTAAAAAAAAAAAAAAGAAAATCTCCCTTTCTAGGAATTCACCATCAGCTGAACCAGTGCAGTTGGTGTGAGACTTTATCTTGCTGCTTAGTACATCAGGTTGTCTATCCTAATGTGCCTTGCCAACAGTTTAAGGCCATAAGGATATAAACAACTAGCCACAGGCCCACAGAATTAAAATGTCACCTGTATGCATGACCTAATAGCATTTAGCCACTTTTTAAAAAGTTTTATAAAAATTTTATTTATTTATTTAGAGATGAGGGTCTTGCTCTATGTTGTCTGGGTTGGCCTCGAACTCTTGGGCTCAGGTGATCCTCCTGCTTCAGTCTCCCGAGTAGCTGGGACTAGGTGTGCACCACTGTGTGCAGGGCCTCCTTTAGCCACTTTTGCTTGTCAATCTAAGCTCAAAGAAGATAATGACTACTTCAATAAGCTCAAAGCTTTTGGAAGAGGTAGAAATACTATATCCCAAAGGCAGGTCCCCCTGCCCCCCATTCTTTTCTGCGTTTAAATGAGAAAGCCAAAGTAAGCAGCCTCTTTAGTCCAAGGTGCCATCAATCATGTAAGCATAGGTTTAGGGGAAAAAATACTGAGAACCCTATCACCTCCAACCACCATAAGGAAGAAATAGCGAAGACTGGAAGGAAAAAAGAAGAAGAAAAATAAAAAAATAAACAGGAAGGTTCTCAAACTCCAAATGTCACCTATATTCATGAAGCTAAGTGGCACTCATCCACTGATGTGCTCCTGTAGTTCTATGGAATAATACCAGAAAGGAGAAAAGGGACAGAGGAGAGACTAGAGCAGGGATTTTAATTTGATCTAAGCCCTCAGCAATCTAGACTTCTTCCAGAGTCTTCAGTTGGCCTCCCCCAGCTCCAGATTAATTTTCCTAAGTTACAGCTTACAGAATATTACTTGTATATCATGGCCAGTTTTCTTTCCTTCCTTCCATCCATCCCACTTTCCTTGAGAGAATACTAGTAGTCAGGAGCTCTGTTTTTAGTCTCTGGAGCTATGTAATGAATAAGTTTCAACTCTCATGGAGTTTACATCCAAATAGAAAAGGAGGAAAATCTAAAAGTAAATATATTTATCATTTATTTATCTATCTATCTTACTACCTACAAATGAATGAACCATCTTATGATTCAAAGTCAGGCAGAGATAAGTACTCTGAAGACAAACAAAGCAGGAAACGGAAGCCTTCTCCTAAGGTAGTAATATTTAAGCAGAGATCTGGATGAAGGAAGAATAAAGTCATGACAAAATCCGGGAGAAGGCTATTCCAGGAAAAGGTAACAGCAAACACAAAGACCTGGGGCCAGAATGAGCTCTATTTCAAGAACAGCAAGTTCAGTGTGGCTGGAACAGAATAAGTAAAACAGAGAGGAGTGGAGTGTGAGATGAGGTCACAGAGGAATGCAGGGGCCAGATCAGGCATAACCTTATAGGCCATGGTAAAAGCATCTGGACTTCATGCTGAGTATGATGGGAAACCAACGGTGGTTTATAAGCAGGAGAGTGACAAGACCTGATTGAAAGAGATCACTTTGGTTGCCAGGTGGAAAAGTTACTAGAGAACCACTCAAGAATGGGAGCAGTGAGACCAGTTAGAAGGCTTTTACAGAAGTCTAGTTGAGATACACTATGGTACCTTAGACAAGAGTAGAAATACTGATGGTCAGAATCTTCCCAATTAGGCCCAAATTCTCAAGCCCAGCAGACAAGTTTTTGCATAATGGAATACCAAACTACCCAGCCAACCCTACCTCCTTTTACTCTTACACATTCTCTTCTCTTCAATAATATGATACAGTTTTTATGTTCTCTAAAATGGCAGCACACTTTCTAACCTCTGTACTTTTGTTCACATTGTTCTCTCTGCTTGGAAAGCACCCTAGCTTCCACTTCTAACAAAATCCTGCCAATCCTTCCCGATCATCTATGTGCCAATGAAACAGAGCCTTTCTCAAGTTATTCATCTCCTTATGCTCTCTTCTACCTCGGAACTCCAAAGTTCTTTATGTCTTTTAGTGACTTATAAAAAATACCTAACGTAGGAGATCTCAACAGGTTACCTGTAAGTTCACTGAAATTTCATGGAAAATCTGAAGGCATGTGCGTATGGGCATTTTATGAAGAGACAGTCCATGGTTTTCATCAGAGACTCAAAGGGCAACATGATTTGCTCCAACCCCCACCCCCTAAAAAGGTTAAGAAACTTTATGTTAGAGAAAACAAGAGGGGAAGAGAGAGATGAAGGATGATCAAGGAAGAAGGGACAAGAAAAATAAACGAAAGGAAAAAATATCTAAATCAGGGAAATGGCAGTATCTTTAGAAATGACTTCAGGAGTCCCATCACAGCACCTGCTGTACCACTGAGCTAACCCCAGCACATCCAGGGCACCTGCTCTCCTCTGCCAGCTAAATAAATATAAGGCGATGAGGAAACACCAAGGTTTAATTTATCCATTTTGATATATTATTAATGACAGTTCCTTAAGATTACCAAAACTTACTGGAAGATTTAAAGCATGAAACTTACTAAATATTGTAACTTAAAGAAAGCTATGGACCCAATCAGCATTTTATAAATAAATAACTACAAAGAAGCTAAAATGAATTATTAAAACATTAATCCACTAAATTATACATTTTAAATGGGTGAGTTTTATAGTGTGGACTGAATCTCACTAAAATCAAACTCTTTAAAGTATCACTCATTTTTATTATAGTAACATATTTCGGATAACAAATTAATCAAATGATCAAAACAGTGTTGCTCAACAATTTGATACAAATATTTTAAAATGAAGATGGCATTACTACATTAAAAATATAACGTATACCTTTATGTCTCTGTGCATTTTTCCTTTACTGTGAAGATAATATAATCCCTAGAGTTTCAAAAAAAAAACAGAAAAAATAAAGAAGATTTTATCACAGAATACGTTTTAGGATTTTAACTGATGAATTGGGTATTAATCTCTACATTTTATTTACTCCTTACAGAAGATCTAGTAGCAATCATTAACATATTTTAATGAGATAACCTCACAGACAACAGAATCAGGAAAATGAGTTAATTTTTCTAAGACAATTTTCAGTAAATTATGCAAAGTATGAAATAACTTTTAAACAGTGTATATCAAATTAGTATCAAAGTAAGTTTCAATTTGCATGATAGTGTTTAATTCTCAAGCCTTTCTTTGGTATTAGGAGAAATATAAAATATATAATAACAAATATACAGTGCTTGAATTTTAGGTTATATTGTAAACTTTAGGCTTGGAAGTGTTTATTTGTAAATATAATCTGAGTTTGTTACATAATTAAAAAACTCTTCAAGAGTTTACTAAACTATTAATAGAATATTTAATCCTTAATTTAACAAGTAATGGACAGTAAATAAACAGTTGAATAATGAATGTTACTTTTTTTTTTTTTGCAAACGCTGCCTGGTAAAAGAATGGCACTTTTTAATTAGCGCTTGATTTACCTGTAGTGTTTCTCTGCTAACATATGCAATTTGCAGTTCTGACAGAGGTCCAGTTACTACAAAAGAAGAGAATTAATATTAATATTAGTCAATGCTGTTTTCCAATAAATGATAATAAAGTTTTACAATTTCCACTAAGCAACACACTTAATAAACCTAGATAATTCTACTACAATACACCTCCACGAGGGCAGGGTTTTGCTTTATTAAGTATGATTTGCTCACTGTTTTATCTCCAGTGTTTAGAACAGTGCCTGACAGGGAGAAGCTGCTCCATAAATATTTCCAGAATGGGCCAGGTGCAGTGGCTATACCTTTAATTTCAGCACTGTGGGACGCCAAGGTAGGACGATAACTTGAGGCTAGGAGTTTGAGATCAGCCTGAGCAACATAGCAAGACACCATCTCTACAAAAATTAAAAAAAAAATTAGCTGGGCGTGGTGGCGCTTGTCTGCAGTCTCAGCTACTCGGGAGGCTGAGGCAGGAGGAACACTTGAGCCCCGGAGTTTTAGGCTGCAGTGAGCTATGATGATGCCACTGCATTCTAGCCCAGGCAACAGAGAGAGACCTTGTTTCAAAAAAAAAAAAGCCTCAAAATCCAAAATTATAAAGTAAGTCAGAAAATAATTCACCGTAATGATATAAGAGGTTGCGAAAAGTTGTTAAAGGACAACATTAAACAAATAAAAAATTCAATAGAAAATAGAAAAAACCCCCACCTATCATGTCGGAACAATAAAAAATTCAAATGTCAGTTCTTAATAAAAGTAAGTAACTCGGATTTAGGGGAGGAGGGGGGAGCAAGGGCAACATACGCAACCTAAACATCTGTACCCCCATAATATGCTGAAATAGAAAAAAAAAAAAAAGTAAGTAAAAGTTAGAGGGGGAAAAAATGGGGAGAAGGAGCCTGTGAAAAAAATGTAAATTCAAAATGTGCCCCCTCACTATGGTAGTTGAAAATATGTACACAAATTCTTTGATATTTCTCCCTTCAAGAGCTGGAACTTAACTCCCTTCCTGAATGTGACTGGACTTAAGTGACTTGCTTCTGAAGAACAAAATATGGCAGAAGTGACAGGATGCAACTTCTGAGACTACATCATAAAAGGCTTTACAGCTTCCTCCTTGCTCTCTCTAGGATCACTTGCTCTGGAAAAGGCCAGCTACCACATCGTGAAGACACTCAGGTTGTCCTATGACAAGATCCACATGGTGAGGAACAGCGAGCTCCAGCCAACAGCCATCAAGGAACCGAAGTCTCTGGCACTAACCGGATAAGTGAATCATCTCCAAAGTAAATTCTCCAGCCCCAGTCAAGCCTTCACATTACTGCAGTCTCAGCCAATAACCTGACTGCGATCTCGTGAGAGCCTAAGTTAGAATCATCAAACTAAGCCATTTTCAAATTCCTGACCCTCAGAAACCAATAGATAATAAATGTTGTAAGCTGCCAAATTTTGAGATCATTTATTATATACCAATAGATAACTATTAATAAATCTCTGTAAAAGGAAAAGTTTATTAAACATTTTAAGAAATCATAGGGAAAAGTTGACGGAATTAAGGACAGTAAAATAAAATACAAAAATCTCTTCCAAATAGTCCTTTAATGTCTACTTTATTACAATCCATCCCTAAAATTACTTAGGAGGCTCCACACTAGAAAATGAGCCCAAATACTATGAGAAAACTGACATAATTGAATAAACTTTATTTTATATTACATTACTGAAAAACCACATCTCCAGCAAAAGAATAAGCTTGCTTTGCAGTTTGTGACAATAATCCATTAACAGAAACAGAATAGAAAAAGGAGGGAAAGAAAAGACAGTAAAGTCTGATTATTTTATTTTACAAGTGTCTCTTATATACTCCATGGAATCCCAATGAAAATGTTTTAATCATTTTTGAATTCCCCAGAATCTGGCACTATCTTAGAGAGTAAACATTTAATCGATGTTTCTTGAATACATGAGAGCAAAATCAATTATCTCTGTATCATCACCACATATGTATCAACTGGATATTCTATTGGCTTAGTTTTAGCCATCAAGGCCTTTGCATTTCCACAGGTCTAAGTTTAAGTTTTGAACTAACTACAACATGCCTTCTTCGGAACTGGCAAACTGTCCAACTGCATATAATTCTCCAACTCAAAAAGCAAATGCTCCTTTCTTCTATATATATCTTAAATACTGTTATATATCCGAACAGCATAATGATAAAACATATCTCTCTTTCCTTAAGACAATGTTAATGTTTTAATATAGTACATACCTGTTTTAAGAAATTCTACCTAATCCCTATAAAAATATAATTTTAGTCTTACCATGATAAATATCTTGTAAAGAACCACCTCCACAAAACTCCATGCAAATCCAAAGTTTATCTCGCCTATAAAGAGAAAATAAGCATGTATCATATCTTCATGATTAAAACAGTCTGAGGTCACAAGTATTTTAAGGCTGTGTGCTAAAACCTTAAAAAACAACATAAATGCAATGTGTTTTCTAAGAAAATACTAATTAATCCCTATGAGTAAATGAATTATTTAATATAACGTGTTACTATAATCCAACCTGAGGTTTTAATACTTACAATACACGGATATAAAGTCAGATATAAAGTCATCACTAGATAACTCCAAATAATGAGAAAATTTCCCTTTAGTTAAAAACTCCCCCCACCCACCTACAGTTTGTGCACCTATCCAGATTCATCACAGAAAAATGGCAACACAACTCAAAGTATATTACTTTGCTAGCACTCTCATCAACAAAACAAACAAATGTAAATGTTACCCTCATATCTAGATTCAACAACGATCTTCCCAAAATATTGTTAAAATTTAATACTCGCTTGTCTTTAGATAGCATTTCTCTCTCACACTCACATTCTAAGCTGTTATAATCATATAGTCATAGAAGAAATAATCAGCAAAGATTTATATATCTTATTCCTTTGTTCAATAATTCATTACTTCATCTCTTAAAATGTACCAGGAAATGTACTATTCTTAGGTGGCAGAGATAGAATAGAAAGTCTCTGAACTCAGCAAGCTCTATCTAATGCAGAAGAAAGACTCTGCCTTAATATATGTCTCCGGCACCATTGCCTTCACAGCGTCTAGAAGAATATCCAACAAATAAATATTTGTTCCATAAATGAATGAATGCACAAATGACTAAAAGAATAAACAAATCAATTAGATCAGGGGTCAGCAAAATATGGCCAGTGGGCCAAATAGAGGACAAATGGGATTGATTTGGCATGATTTCTTACTAAAGTCATGCTAATGACCACTTATTTCTTAAAAGAGTTCACTGATTATAAGATTATTCATTTATCCTAGAGTTTTGCTGGGCAATTGATGGCTGACATCAGGTTTAATAGTCTGTATCTTCTAGAAATCACCTTTCCTCTTCATTTGCAAATTGGTCATTGCTGATCTCTAATTTCTGACACCTATTTGTCAAAAGATACTCACTGATAGTGGATGACAATCACATTTGCTAAGTTTTCAGTATGAGATATAATTTAAATAAATCTAAAAGCTTAAATTCATTTAAAGTGTCTAGCAACTCTATAATTATCTACTTACCTCTTATGCTTCAATTCTATCTTAATAATATTTTTCCTACCTTTTCCAGTTTGAAAACAATTCTCCTTAGTAGAGAAAATGAATGCAGGAAATGAGTTCTTTGCTTTCGTACATATTTCAATATTATACTGCCTTCTACTTGAAGTTGGTCTATTCCCTTTTCTCCCCTTGCTTAAATATATAATTTTCTATTCATTCCATATAAAATGACCTTCCAGCTTAAAGCAGTAAAAAAAATCAGGACCATATATATGAAAGCTTTAGTTTTTAAGATCCCTAAAATACTTCACCTTTATAACATTCTATTTAGTTAAAGTCTGATATTATCAAAAAAACTTCAATGGTCAGAGTCTACTGGAAAAATGACTCTCCTCTGTTCTATGAATATCTCTCTTATGATGATAAATCTGCATTTGCTTTTGATGATTCACCAAGCCACCTGTCGTATTAGGAAAGGACTTGAGTCAATCAGCCCATTTTGTGCAGGTCAACAAACTAGTAATATATAAAATCTTTGTTCCTAGGTATCTGAATAGGAATAAAATCAACCACCGAGGTAAATGTTCACCATATCAGTATTAATTTCCTGACCGAACAAATTCTTAGATTTTTTTTCTTATTTTATAAAATTATCTTTCTATCTTACAAGGAATAGAAAAGTAAGTGTGTGGGGGGAGGGCGGAGTTCATTATATTAATCTTCTAGTTCAGTTACTAAAGCATACAGGGACCAAAATTCTAATAGCTATTTCATGGACCTAAAAAAATCTTATAATTTCTAAAACACACTTTTTAGTCTTCTCATACATTACAACACGTCACAGACTTAACACTGACTGAACTAAGTATAATTATTTATATATTTTTTTCAAATATATAGCATAATTTAATAAGTAAAATAAAGTGTGATCAAGATCACTGAGAATCAGCAGCTCTATAACGTCTCCTAGAAACTGGCTGGGATGGCTAGCTCTGCTCCAAACCAGAGTTCTCTGACTCCTGTACTTTACTGTGGGTTGTTTGCTGACCAAAGCTTTTGCCAACGGCTACTCCATCATATTCAGCAAAATAATTCAACTTCAACCTTAATCATCACTGTGAAAAATAAAAAGTTCCATAACTGCTAGATGTTTTAATATAACTTATTTAATATGAACAAAATTTAAAATGTTTTGGTTCATTTTAAAACAGATGCAAAAACTGCATTTCAAAGCTTTAGGTAATCCATTCCATCTGTTTCCCCTTTAACAGTGAGGGGGAGGGAGCTCTGTACTCAAGGGCTACAAGGTGACCCATTTCTCTATAATTATACCTAGCGATCCCTCAGTTCAGCATAATATTTCCTGAATATGGGCCACTGGACAACAATCCTAAGTGAAGTATGCTTCCATAAAGAAACTATTGTACAGTTAAACTGGTTTCAGAAATATCACATACTACAGTCTTTTCTTGGAAACCAGCAAGATCACTGCTGTATTAAAGGCCCTGAGAAATTTTGCAGGGAGTAGGAGGAGGGAGAGGGTAAAAAATGGAAGGAGGAAAGATAAGAGAAGAAGGAAAAGGTGGGAAGAGGAAGAAGAAGGGAAGAAAGAGCAGAAGGAGGGAGATGGAGAAAGTTGGGAAGAGGAGAAGATGGAGGAGGAAAAAAGAAGAAATAAAATTTTTCTAATTTTGTTTAGTTCATTATTTACCTAAATTATTTTTTCCATGCACCTGTTTTTTACAAAATACATATTTGCAACCCTCATAACTAATGATTTGTAGAAAATTACACTAGCAATATGAGTATAGAGAGGTATCTTTAATTCCACCAAATTTTTTTGCTTAAAGAGTGGTTCTTAACTGGGAGTGATCTTGCTCCCCAGGGAATGTTTGGCAATGTCTGGAGACATTTCTGGCTGTCACAATGGAGGGTGGGGTGGGTGGGTGTTGGCATCTAATAGAGAACAGGGATACCAACTATCCTACAGTGCAAATGACAGCTTCCTTCAACAGAAAAGTATCTGGCCTACAGTATTGACAGTGCTGAAGGTAAGAAACCCCAGCTTAAACAAACGAACTATGATCACCTTTAACATATATTCCTAATTCCTCTCAAAAACTGAAAAGAGGGACATTAGAGGGAAACTGGTAAAATCTAAATGAAGCATCTCAGTTTACTAACAGTATTGTACCAATGTTAATTTGTTAGTTTTGACAAAGGTACCACGGTTATGCAAGATGTTAACATCAGTGAAAGCTGAGTGATGGCTATATAGAGAACTCTGTACTATCTCTGAAACTTTTCTGTTCATCAAAAATATCCCCAAATTAAAAGTTTCCCTTTTTTTAAAAGAGAGGGTAGCTGGGTAGAAATTAAAGTGATTTAACTGCAATCTTTATTCTTATATTCTAATATCCAAAACAACATTTATAAACACATTCCCCATTAAGATCCTATTGTTCCTCTTCCCAGCACCGTTAGAAAAAATTTCATCCAGTTTTATATAACTCAAGAGACCAATATTTCCCTCCTGGATTACTGTAATAAATATGTACTATAAGTTTAACTAAACTGCCTGTTTCAATCCCTTATACCCCAAATCCATCCTCCACAGAACATACTACCTCACTGTTAAAACCTTTCAACTAGAACGCTCAATCCCCATAGGTGCTAATTAAGACATAAACAGTTCCTTTTTGCCTCGATCTCCACAGCCTTACCTACTGCAACTACGGTTGGCCCTCAGAGGGCCGTGGGTCCAGCACCTGCGGGTTCAACCAACTGTGGGTTCAAAAACCAAGAATGGAAAATTTTTTGGGGGAGGGGGGATAAAAATATAACCAAAACCAACATAAATCTGGAAGTACAACATAACAATAATTTACACAGCATTTACATTATATTAGGTATTATATCTAGACGTGATTTAAAGTAAACGGGAGAATGTGCATAGGTTATATGCAAATACTACATCGTTTTATATAAGGGACTTGAGCCTCTTGGATTCTGCTATCTATGGGGAATCCTAGAACCAATCCCCTGTGGATACCGAGAAATGACCTCTTCCCTCTCAGGTTCTAATATGAGACTACTAGCCATCTCCTGAATATTTCGTGATTTTTCATGCATGTATTCCCTTTAACAAAAATCCCAATTTTCTATATACATAAAGGTGTACCAGTCTTTTAACACCCAATATTTGGGAATTACATCATTCAAAAAGCTTTCTGATTCCCTTACTTAGACAAAATCAGGCATTTTTCCATCCTTAGCATTTTTGTGCCTTACACTTAAGATATTATTGCATTTAGCATATTGTGCTGCAATTACTTGCTCACACATATTTCTCCTATTAGATTATAAACTCTTTAAAGGCAAGGATAGGTTTCATCCATCTCTCTCTCTCTTTTTTTTTTTTTAAAGAGACAGGATCTCACTCTGTTGCCCAGGCTGGAGTACAGTGGCCCGATCATAGGTCACTGTAGCCTTAAACTCCTGGGCTCAAGCATCCTCCAGCCTCAGTCTCCCGAGCAGCAGTAACTACAGGCATACATCACCACACCTGGCCAATTTTACATTTTTTGTAGAGACACAGGGTCTTGCCATGTTGACCAGGCTAGTCCCAAACTCCTGGCCTAAAGCAATTCCTTCTGTCTCAGCCTCCCAAAGTGCTGAAATTGCAGGCGTGAGTTACCGTGCATGGTCTCATCTATCTTTATATCTGCAGAATCAATACAACACTCTACATACTACGAAATAATGCACGACACTTTGTAAATAGTGGTATAATGGTATAAATGGAGGTGATTTACAAATATAAATTGTTATTATAAGATAAATTATGCTCATTTAACTTAGTACTCTGTATTTCAAAGGTTTAAAACATCTGATCTAAATATAGTTTTTATTATATGGATCTGATCTTTTACTGGCTTATCTCTGAAGGATCATTTGTTGTTTCTCAACCTAAGCTTTATTAAGAGTTTAAACTTGAGAGGACTATCACAATTTTCTTAATTTATTCTGAAAAGATATGCTGGGATAAGGAATGCTTAGAAGGAAACTGAAGTTAAGCTAACCCTTAGCTTAAAAGAAGCAATAGCCTGTAATCCTAGCACTTTGGGAGGCAAAGGCAATAGGATCACTTGAGGCTAGAAGCTTGAGACCAGCCCAGGCAACACAGTGAGATCCCATTTCTACAAAAAGTGTAAAAATTAGCCAGGCGTAGTGGTTTGCGCCTGTAGTCCCAGCTGAGGTAGGAGGATCGCTTAAAGCCCAGGAGTTTGAGGCTGCAGTGAGCCATGATGATGACTACACTTCAGCCTTGGTGACAGAGCAAGACTGTCTCCAAAAGAAAAAAAATCAACCCTCCCTCTACAAACAGAAGCAATAGTTAAGCTCTACTGAGAGTAAAGAATAGATCTATGATGATTTAACTCTTTTGTTTTATAAACACACAAAACACAAATATTGATACAAATATACACTAAACCAGGACAATTTAACTTTTAAACCTCTAGAGAAAAGCTTTATCTGCCTAGTTCTTGTTGTATGATATGTTAATGATATTAAAAAGTGAAACAGGAACGGCCCTGTTAAGAAGAATGTCAAGTACTCTGTTTTACAGGCGTTCAGTGTCAGTATTTCTACAGAAGTGAGCACAACTACCCTGTTACAAGATCGGCTCTTGGAGCTTAGTTATATGTTGGTCATCTATGAAAAAAATTCATAGGGTAAGTATGATTCCCTGAAGAGGAAACTGGTCAAACAACATTAACTCAGTTTGCTCAATCTTTTGTCTAAATCTGTCGTAACAGACTGTAGTAGCAACAACATGAATGGAAGAAAGTTGCAGGGAACAGTATATATCTTAAGAGATTTCTATCAATGTCAAACAAATAAGATTCTCCCTTAGTAAAGTTATTCAGTATTGAGAAAGAAACCAACAAATGTTTCCCCTGAGACTAAATCTGGCCTTTGTAGGCTAAGCAATATGGTGTACCAAAAAGATACTGGATTACGTATCTGTGGGGCCAGGTTTAAATTCCAGTGCCAATAAGGAGAAGTTGGATAACCTAAAGAAGTCATTTATCCAGCATTCTATT
Organism: Avahi laniger; assembly: GCA_963575035.1. Classification (NCBI taxonomy): domain Eukaryota; kingdom Metazoa; phylum Chordata; class Mammalia; order Primates; family Indriidae; genus Avahi; species Avahi laniger. The sequence goes on from CAUYSK010053196.1 coordinate 35,085, forward strand.
ATCTCCTCTGTAAAAAAGAGATCTGTCTGACAGATCTCCTAGGCCCTACCAGCTCTAACACCACAGTAGGATTCCCTACTCCAAATTTGGCTGAGTCTGAACTTCAATTTGAGAATATGGGAAGAACCTCTAAAAAAGAAAAGAGCTAGAGAAAAGGAAGATTAGTTGCTGATCTATATTTGCTTTCATATCACTTTGATCAGCTATACTGGTTACAGAATAAAATCATATATTTAAACCAGTATTTCCTAATATTAAATTATATAACATTACAAGAACATAGTTCTACTAAAAAAATAACCCTAACTTTGTCTGTTTTACTTTAGTTTCTGGGCAATTCTGCTTTCCATATTCCTTATATTTGGAATAAAACAAAATCATAAAATAATATCTTGATGTTAAATTCTCTCAAGCATCTTATTTGTAAGATGGAAATAACCTCTATCATAGTTACATTACTAACCGTGTTATTAAAAACATCAAATGAGGCACTAAAATAATAGCACTTTAAAAACAGTTAAGAAGTAGTAGTAGCAGCAGCAATAGTAGTAGTAATAGGGATTAACATTTATTGAGCATTATGTGCTAAGCCCTGCTCTTAGCATTTTCCACGTACTTACCGATTAAGTGCTCATAGCTATCTCCCACTGTGTAGATATTATCATCCTCATTTTATAGACGAGGCACAGGGTGGTTAAATAATTTGCCGTAAGTCATACAGTTAATAAGTGATAGAGTCAGGATTCAGCCCAGACAATCTGATTCCAGAACTCAAGCTCCTAATCACCAAAGACACTGTTATCTCTCTGGCGAAAAGACCACGCTCATTTCAACATACTAAGGGTGCTATATAAATGGATGGAGCCATCCTGAAATAACAGGTTTGGCTTTGGATGGTCTCACAGTTTTGGAAGATTCAGACGTTTGAGAAATACACTTTGATCAATGTCCCAGGTGAAACACAAAAACTCTCTTTAAAAGACCAGCTTGCCCTTGGGGGAAAAATTCTACAATACTTCCCCTAATTGAGTATAGGTAGGTCATACCGTTAGGACTAATGGCATTATAACAAATTGTTTTGAAGTGATGATTTTAACTGTATTGGCAGGAATCAATTATTTGGTACAATGAACTTAAATGATTTTAAGAGATTGTTTCTTTGTGCTGATATAGTAATTGCCTATACTGTGGTGGGTCTGCTCCGTAACATATAAACTGATGCAGAATCTGTGCTAGGTTGCTATTTGAACCACTCACCGTTAAAGTAGCTTTAAACTGCCTGTTAAAGAAACCGTTTAAAATACCTAACAGTCATTGACTCAGGGGCAGTACCTATCTCTATGTGAAAAGGGTTAGTTAACTCTTAAAACTTCGATAAACCCATCCACCACTTTAACCAAAGTGAGGCAATCAAAGTTGTACAAGAGTGGTTAGAACCCAGATGAGCTGGTCCAGTTGGCTTTTCACAAGCTGGAAAGATAAGAGGGTAGAATTCACCAGTCTCTTCTATCTGCTGTGCCCAAATGAGAAGAGGAAAAGTGTTTAGTACCTGGGTCATCTGAGAATGGGAGCCTGTAAAAAGTTACAGTATAATGGATGCTGCTACAGTATATTGGAGTTTTTTAATACATAGGAAAATATTCTCCAACCCTCCCTTTGAAGGAAACTTATAAACAACTAAATTAGTGTTCAATTCACGATGCATATACAAGTGAATGGAAAAACAAGATTTGACCCTGAGGTGATCCCCTATGGACTAAGACCTGGGAACCTGGCTTGGTCCTGCCAAAACAGAACAAGAGGAGGAAAATTCACAGTCGTTTTGAGTTCACTTTAGGACCTGGAAAAATAAGTCATTGAAATAATTATAGGTCCTAGTCCTTTGGACAAAATAGAGGGATGAGGTAATACAGTACTCTTAGATTTGAAGCACCAAACACATGTAAAAGTTTCTGATTAAAAACATATCAAGGAGAGAGGCTCCTGACTCTAAATTCACCTTAGTCTAGCAGAAAGGGGCAATAGAATGGCATATTTAGATCTCTAGTCTACCACAGGAAGACTAACCATAAAAGTCCGTTTTTACTTGCCAGCTTCCTCACTGAAACCACACCCAGGATTCTCAAGTCACAAGACTGTGACACTGGTTACAGAATTAACATAATAGGTCATAAATAAAAATTCCATTTATGAAAATAACCTATCTTCAAAGCATGAAGAAAACTACAAAATATGGTATTAAAGCTAACTTTATTTTGTTAAATGTATTAGGTGATGAAATTACTGCTTGTCAAAAGGGAAATAAACAATGTACCTGAGATAGCTTCCAAAATAAGCAACAATATTTGGGTGTTTACAGTCTTTCATCATAATAATTTCTTGCTGCACAACTGCAAAGTCTTCTCCTAGAATAAAAAACAAGCATGTTGAATATTTAGTAGGTAAGGTTAGTTTCAAAATGCTCAATTATTTCAAAACATAATAAGATAATTATACTTATTAACAAGTATAACATAATTAATGAGTTATAAATAAAACATAACCAATTAGTTAATGATATAACTTTTAATGATAGTTTCAGTTCCAATTTCAGAGACAGTATAGTAATTAAAAGCATGAATTCTGCTCCCAGACTTTCTGGATTCAAATCCTAACTCTATTCCTCACTAAGCCGTAGGAACCTGGGCAAATATTACTTGACTTCCATGTGTCAATTTCCTCCTCAGTAAAATAATAACAATCTATCTCATCTTATAGAGCTGTTGTAATGGTCAAATAAATTAATACGTGTAAAATGCTTCTAACAGTGCCTAGCACGGAGTAAGCTCTACATAAGTATTTGCTATCATTATTATTATGCCTTGGATAATCATCAGTATTAACTCATCACTAGGAAATACACATACTACTGTTTCCTTTATTACTAAATAACATTTAATATAATTTTAGCACAAAGAAGTAATTCTTTTTTAAGTTATAGCAGGAACCCTTATACACCAAGTGTGTCAAATATATCTCCACAGGCTCTTTGTAGAGCTGAGAGGCCTACACTCCAGCAGTACTGGGTTACCAGATGGCCCACATACACAGGCTTATCTTGTATTTAAGTGCCTTGTTCCAACTGTGTTAGGATGCAGAATGGGACTGTATTTTAGCCTGGTCAGACTATTAGCAAATAATCTCTCTCTTACTCCCTCTCTGCCCAAATTCTCCAAAATAAGATCTGGCAATCCTAGAGCAGTGTCACATGCTGTGGCTGCTGAATGAACACTTGTCACGGAGAGAAACAGAATTGCACTGAATGCAAATGCTGTGAACCAGAGACTATGCAGAAGGAGAACAAATGGAAGTATTTACACTTAAATAAAAGTAGCTTTGTATTATCAATCCAGTTTTTAAAGTATTATATACTACAAATAGCCTGATTAAATGTATATTAGTGGCCAAGCGAAAAACAGAAGGGTTCCCCAATTACTGTTTAAATCATAAATATGATGTCATAAGCCTTGATATTTCTGGCCTTGGCATTTTCCTAGTGCAAATGTAATTGAGACTAGAAGTAGCCCAATCATGATCATTTAAACCCAATATCAAAACCCGTCTTACTGTCCCAGTTATAAGGGAAGAAGTATGGAGAAGAAATGGTCGATATGTCAGGTTCTTAATTTCCACAGTGACTTGGGCATAAAATCAAAGATCTCCAAAGGCAGAACAGAATTTTTAGGCTTTCAAAAATTTAGAAGAAAATCACTGAACTAGGATCCTCTTATTAGTTCACTTCTCAGCATTAAGAATTCCTGATTTGCAGTATATTAAGAAGAAATCCAAGTTAGAAATAATAAAGCCATAATGGGACTAATAGCAATTTTCATGGATATTCTAAATATTTTGGAGGTTCTGGACTTTTATTTTTTCACCCACCCCAAAATTATACTTTTCTCCAATCTAGTGAAAAGGTCACATGCAGTCAAAGTTGATCTAGTCAGAGTGAACCCAGGACTTGAGTTTGATGGCTAGAGGACAAAAGCTCTCTTTCTTGGGGTATCCCTGAGAATTATCAGTAGTCATCATGCAACCTCAAAGGGAGCTGGCCTTAGAATAAAGCTGATCTGTGGAAAGCACTGAGGAAAAACAAGAAAAAGGAGGGCATTTAATGACATAATTGAGCTACCATAGCAAGCCTCATCTGTCTCTGTAATTTTCACATATACCTGTATGTGACCAATAAATTCTCTGTATTGTTGAAGTCGCTTTCTGTTACTTATAAGCTTCACAACTTCTGTAGTGACCTTTGTACTAATACACATCACAGCCCTTATGCCACTACATCGACGTCTTCATGTCTATGTCCTGACTAGAACACAAAGTCCTCTAGGACAGGATTATGCTTTAACCATCTTTGTATCCTTAGCACCTAATATCAATAAGGAACTGCTGAGAGAATGAATCCACAACACCAGAAAATTCCTCTCCATGGTGACTCTAAATCAGGAATATCAGCTTTTGGTTTCAGTTTATCCAATTATTAGTATATGTTATACAAGTAATTGCCTATTTACTACTACTCTGATATCTATTTTTTTTTTTTTTTTTTTTGAGACAGAGTCTGGCTCTGTTGCCTGGGCTAGAGTGTCGTGGCATCAGCCTAGCTCACATCAACCTCAAACTCCTGGGCTCAAGAGATCCTCCTGCCTCAGCCTCCCGGGTAGCTGGGACTACAGGCACGTGTCCCCAGGCCCGGCTAATTTTTTTTATATATATATTTTTAGTTGTCCAGATCATTTCTTTCTATTTTTTAGTACAGACGGGGTCTCGCTCTTGCTCAGGCTGGTATCAAACTCCTGACCTTGAGCGATCCGTCCGCCTCGGCCTCCCAGAGTGCTAGGATTACAGGCGTGAGCCACCGTGCCCGGTCTACTCTGATATCTATTAAAACCTATTATTGGCTTTAGGTTTTTAATGATAGTTTTCCCATGAAATGCTGTGGATCCAAAATACATCAGCTTTTCCTATTAAGTCAACTCTATGTGACTACGAGGATGGCCAAATTAAAGTCAACATTTTTGTGAGGAAAAAAAATTCAAAGAAAAATTCCACATATTCAATTTTTAAATGTAACTAAAAAATGTAGACTTAGGTAGGAAAAAAGTAAAGTTTAATGCATTAATATTATAATCCAAAGGAGCTTAATTGTTGATTTAAAGAATTTTCTTCAAAGTTCATGAGAAATATATTACGAAGATGAAAATCAACAGGCCCAAGAAAAAAATTCTAGCACTTAGACACTGTAAAGCAGGAGGTTAGCCTAGATAATCTCTAAAACTCCAATTCTGAGAGTATAAGATTTTTTGATAAATTTTTAGACATTAAAGAATTCATCTTCCAGAAGACGCCCCCACCAAAGAAAACCTGAGAAAAACAGTCAAGTTTACAAGTACAGTGCATAATGAATAAGGCAAAAAATACAAATGAATACATGTAAAGTTCTCAGAACATACATGGCAAATATGTGTTCGATAAATATCAATTATTTGTAGTTGACAGAATAACGACCCTCAAAGGCAGAAAGATCCTAATCCCTGAAATCTGTGGATATTACCTTATATGGCAAAAGATATTTGTAGATATGATTCAATGAAAGACCTTGAGATGGAAAGATTATCTTGGATTGTCGTGGTGGGCCCTAAATGTAATCACAAATGTCATTCTAAGAGGGATGCTGAGGGAGACTTGACTACAGAAGAAAGCACGGTGACAACTGAAGCAATATGATAAACCGCAGACTTTGAAGACGCAGGGAGGAGCCAAGCGTTAAGGAATGCAGCTCTAGAAAGTGGAAAAGGAAAGGAAATACATTTTCCCTCAGAGCCTCCACAGAGGGTATCCCCCTGTTGAAACCTTGATCTTGACCCAGTGAAACTCACTGTGGACTTCTGAACTCTAGAACTTAAAGAGAATAAATCTATGTTGTTTCAAATCACCAAGTTTGTGGTAATTGTTACAGCAGCCATATGAAAATAATACATTATTATTATTGTGGCAGTGCTGGCTAGCCATCCACAAATAATCTGTGCTCTCCCTTCCGTAGTATGCAAGTTATTGGTAGGAGGCAGTTACCCAGTCAAAAACAACAACATTTCCCAGTCAGTGTGTATACTAATGTGACTAGCTCTTGCCAGTGGAACATGAGCAAAGTAATGTCTCCCTTTCCCATTAATTCTTTTCCCATCAGCTGGTTATATGACACTGTACCTCCTCAGGAAAGGAAGAAGTCTGGGTCCTTGAGTCACTAAAAGGAAAAAAGCCATCCAAAAACTTGAATACTTGCACTGAACTACTACGTAAACTTGAAACAAAATTTTATTATGTTAAGCCATTGGTATGTTCTAGTTTAGTTGTTAAAGTGGCTAACATTATTCTAAGGTGATAAAATTATTACCATCCATTTATGGAAAAAGGTTGCCCAAACTGCAGCAGGTGCTTCACAAATCTTTAAGTGGGTTAGTAACAGAATAGGTACAATGAACAAAATTGCAGGCATTTCTGTTTAGTATAGAATGTTTTCCCACAAACAGGCATATTAAGTTAAATCTGTGAAAGTAGAAGAGCAGATATGAATGTTATGAGCACAGGTCTTTTCCTGAAAGCTACAATATATTAATAACATAGAATCCCTAATATCTCTTTGCCTTTTGGATACAAATTGACAAACACTGTATTTCCAACATTTCATAAAATCCTTTACACCTTATTCTTTTCCTTAACAAAATAATACGTAATTTTAAACTGAATGGCTACCTAAGTGAAGTTAAAATGATTCCCTTTTCGGTATGCCTAATCATTTACACTGGTGTCAACTATATTAAGTTTATAAGAACTACTCTTACCATTGGCATAAGCATTTTAAATAAACTATCAAGTAACCTTTTTATAAAATAGTAAGCAAAAATGCAATAAAGAAAATAACTATACAACCACTGCCGTTAAAATAAAGATGGTGAAGTTGCTAAAATCAACCTATTGACTGAGAGGAAGCACTGTCATTTTTGTCTATTAGTGGCTTATGTATCTAAGTCCAAGTCATTGTATGAAGGCAGCTGACATGTGTCTACACACTGAATGGAAGCAGGGATTATACAAAAATCAAATAGGGAAAGCAAGATCATCTGCACTGGAAGGTGAACTAACAGACTAGTATGTCTAGACATGTTTTCAGGGAACCCAATCTTGGCCTATTAGTAAATGGTGTGTCCTCTGTTCCTTTAGTTCTGCTCCCTATGAAGTAAACGTAAGCTACAAGTCACCCTCAGTTATCCTTTGTTTTTGTATTAATGTTTTCCTTTAATCATCTTCATTTCTCTTTCTTACAAGTTTAGCATCTTCACAAAGCCAATATGCTGACATGGTTTTCCAGAAAGGTCTTGACAAATGTCATTATACTGAAATAATTCTTTGCAGTATCAAATAGCTATTTAACATGAGCACTAACAATAGAGCAGATTTGATTTAAAATAGTAACTTAAAACTTATCATTTTAAAGATTTTAAAAGCAAGTTATCCTAATTTGTTATAGATCTGATTTGTCTTTCAGGTTATAACTTTGGAGATAGATATGTGTGTGAGTGTACACTTGTATATTTAAAAAACATCTAATGCTTTAATTTGGATAAATATGAAAGTTATTCTTAGGATGTTTTCTGCCGAGGAGACAAGACATTCAACAACCATCATAGACTGAGCATCTAATATGACATAATAGAGAACATACCAAAGATTGTGAGTGTCAGAAATGAACAAGATTTTCCTTGACTTCAGAAAACTTACGGGGGACGTAAAATATGTGTAATCAAAACAATAATAGCTTAAGGTCCAACCTTAAATAAAATATTTCCCTTGTGTCTATCACATTAAATCCACACTTTGCTGCTCGCCTTGTCTACATTCTCTAGCTAGCACAGTATCATAATTAAGGACGTGCACTCTGAAATCAGAATACCTAACTATGAAAATTGGTTTTACAACTTACTGGCTGTACGATCTTGGGAAAGTATTTCTCTCTCCTCCCTAACATATAATATACAATAGCAATTACATAATACATAATATGTTATCTATAACATATAATAATCTATTATATATAACAAATTATATTTATAAATAAAATAGTAATTATCCACAATCACAACTCCATGCCCCCCTTACTCTATTTTTACTTATCATATTTAACATATTATATGTTTACTTATTTATTGTCTGTCTCCCTAACACATTAGGGGCATTCAATATGAATGAGTTAATGAATTATTCTAGAAGTACTAACCAACTGAAACCCACAAGAAAAAAAATAAGGTGGTATAAATAGCAGAAATACAGAATTTTCACTATTTACAATATGTATAATTGTGTTCCTAGAAAATAAACACACACCGGAAAAAATTTTTTTTTAAATCTTTAAATTATTGTATTAGAACATATGACATTTAATTGCATATCTAAGAAAAAGCTTTAAAAAGGATAAGCTCTACGCAAAGTATTCTGAGATATAAAAGACCTGCCTGAAAAAAAACAAAGCATTTTACTTTTGAAAAGAAGAAATTACTATGGTAAAGATAGCAATTGCCTCATGAATTAATCCCTGAATTAATGCAATTCCAATCAAAATGTCAACTGAATCCTTTCTTGGACACAAAAAAAAATTAAAATTAAAAAATTAAAATTAAATTCACTTAGAAAAATAAACATGAGGCAACAGTTTTGTAATGGATATTACTTTAAAATTAGTAGCTCTTATTTAGGCTGGGCATGGTGGCTCATGCCTGTAATCCCAGCACTTTGGAAGGCCAAGGTGGGAGGATCACTTGAGTCCAGGAATTCAAGACCAGCCTGGGCAACATGGTAGGCCCCCCATCTCTACAAAAAAAAATACTTAAAAAAACAGCCAGGCGTGGTGGTACGTGCCTGTAGTCCTAGCTACTTGGAAGGCTAAGGTGGGAGGACTGCTTGAGCCCGGGAGTTCCAGGCTGCAATGAGCTATGATTACATCTGGGTGACAAAATGAGACCCCATCTCTCTAAATAAATAAATAAACTTATATTTAATAAAAATTATTAATAAATAAAAAATAAATTAATAAATATAGGAAAAAATAAATAATAGCTCTTATTTAAGAATGGATATACCAAGAATTCTCATCTCTTTGATTCTTTGTCTGTTTGGATGTTAAATGTCTTGTGGCCAACGACAAGAAAAAGAAATAAAAGACATTCAAGTAAAAAAAAAGAAGCAAAATTATATTTGTTCAAAGATCTTACATGTAGAAACCTCTAGAGATTCCACAAAAAAACTGTTAGAACTAATAAACAAATTTAGTAAAGTCACAGAATACAAAATCAACATACAAAAAAATCAGTTGCATTTACATACACTAACAATGAACAATCCAAAAAGGAAATTAAGAAAATAATCCCAATTAAAACAGCATCAAGAAGAATATTTAGGAATAAACTTAACCAAGGAGGCAAAAGATTTATAATCTGAAAAACTACAAAATTGCTGAAAGGAACTAAAAAAAAAAACCAAAAAACAAAAAACAAAAACCACACATAAATGGAAACACATCCTGTGTTTACGTAAAAAAGACAGCATTGTTAAAATGTCCATATTATCCAAAGCAATCTACAGATTCAGTGCAATCTGGAAAACAAACAGATGATTTATTTTTGCAAAAACAAAAAAAAAATCTTAAAACTTAAATGGAACCACAAATGATCTCAAATAGCTAATCTTAAGAAAGAAGAATAAAGCTGGTGGGCCTCACGCTTCCTGGTTTCAAAACATATTACAAAGCTACAGTAATCAAACCAGTAACGGTACTGGCAGAAAGAAGACGACATACGTAGACCAATCAAACAGTATAGAAAGCCCAGAAATAAATCCATGGGAATGCGGTCAAATACTCTTTTACAAGGATGCCAAGACTACACAATGGGGTAAAAACAGTCTCTTCAACAAATGGTGTTGGGAAAACTGGATATCTACACACAGAAGAAAGAAATTGGACCCTTATCTTACATACACAAAAATCAGCTAAAAATGGATTAAAACTTAAATGTAAGCCCTGAGACTACAGAACTCCTATAAGAAAACATAGGAAAAAACATTCATAACACTGGTCTTGGCAATGATTTCATGGATATGACAGAAAAAGTACAGACAACAAAAGCAAAAACAGACAAGCAAAATTCCATCAAACCAAAAAGCTTCTGTGCAGCACAGGAAACAATCATCAGGATGAAAAGGCAACCTATGGAATGGGAGAAAATATTTGCAACCACACATGTGATAAAGGGTTAATATCCAAAGTATATAAGGAACTCCCATAAAACCTAATAGCAACAAACAAAAACAACCAAATAATTCAATTAAAAAATGAGCAAAGGGCGATGGATACATTGCCTTGACTTAATCATTTCACAATGTGCACTGTACCCTGTAAATATATAGTACAAAATTTTTATTTGTCAATTATAGATTAATAATGCTGGGAACTTTTTTTTTTTTTTTTAAATGAGCAAACGACTTGAACAGACATTTCTCCACAGAAGATATACAAACAGCCACCAGGTATATGAAAAGATGCCCAACATCACTAACCACTGGGGAAATGCAAATCAAAACTACAGTGAGGTGTCACCTCTCACCTGTTAGGATGGCTGTTACCAAAAGAAGACAATAACAAGTCTTGGCAAGGATGTAAAGAAATTGGAACCCTTGTCCACTGTTGATGGGAATGTAAAATGGTACAGCCACTCACTATGGAAAACAGTATGGAGGCTCCTCAAAAAATTAAAAATAGAAATACCATATGATCCAGCAATCCCACTTCCGGGTATATATCCAAAAGAACTGAAACAAGAATAGATACTCTAATCTTCACTGCAGCATTACTGACAATAGCTAAGAGGTAGAAACAACCCAAGCATCCATTGACAGATGTATGAATAACATGTGAGATATATATGTATATACATACACACAATGCTATATACATACATATGTACAAATACATACACATAAACACACACATATATATAATGAAATATCATTCAGCCGTAACAAAGGAAATCCTGTCATATGCTATAGAATGCATGGATCTGGAAGACATTATGCCAAATGAAATAAATATAGAAGGACAAATACTGCATGAATTCACCTAAATGAGGTGACTAAAGTAATCAAATTGATAGAAACAGAAAGTAGAAAGAATGGTCATTCCCAGACTGCAGAGGAGGAGGAATTGGGCAGTTGCTGTTCAATGTGTATAGAATTTTAGTCATGCAAGATGAAAAAGTTCTAGAAGTCTGATGTACAACATTATGCTTATAGTTAACAATACTGTACTAGATCTCATGTTATGTGTTTTTACTATAATAATTTTTAAAATGTCCTACAGCTGAAGAGTAAAATTTAAACTTAGACTATGGCAAACAAACAAGTTTTCTCATGCCCATGTTACAGATATTTCACTCTCAAATCTTCCCACTTACATTCTATTTTAAACACAGAGAAATGAGAACATACATCTATGCTACATATGAAAGTATTTTAAAGCCAGTTTTAATTTAACTTTTAATTTGCTATGTAGTACCATTCAAAATAGATAATTACTGAACTTCATTTCATATTGTAGAAACAAATGAAATTAACAGTATTTCAGTAATCTATGGCTAACATCCCAGAGCTGTGATTCTCTTATATAAGCTGTCAAGTATTGTCTCAAACTACCAGGATATTAGGAAATACTCTGCAATTCAGTTACTACATTAAACTACCACAGTATCAAGAAACTCAATGGCTGATTTTAAAAAGATAAATTGGCTTACGTAATTATAATTATAAAATATTTTTTCTAAAACTGCAGAACCAGCACCCACTTTTTAGTCTTTGGAGAAATATTCAAACCCTGATTAATATGACACAGAAATACACAGGAAATATCTAATAATTCTATTGACTCCTAGATATTAGGTTGGTACGAAAATAATTGCTGCTTTGGACCATGAATTTTAAATCATTATAGCTATGTTCAAACACAAGTTTATTAATCAAAATAGGAACCATTACAATCAACACATTATTGCCAATAAGAAATAAGTTTGTTCCTGTAATGCAAAAATCTGTGTTTTGGGATTCCACAAACTCTTGGAAAGCAATTTCTGTATCCTGCTGGTTGTGGAAGCGTTTTCCCTGCAAAAAGTTGTCAAGATCCTTGAAGAAGTGGTAGTCGGTTAGCGAGAAGTCAGGTGAATATGGTAAATGAGGCAAAACTGGCAGCCCAACTTCGTTCAACTTTTGAAGTGCTGGTTGTGTGACCCGCAGTCAGGTGTTGTCATGGAGAAGAACTGGGCCTGTTCTGTTGACCAATGCCGGCTGCAGGCGTTGCAGTTTTCGGGGCATCTCATCGATTTGCTGAGCATACTTCTCAGATGTAACAGTTTCGCTGGGATTCAGAAAGCTGTAGTGGATCAGACCGGCAGCAGGCCACCAAACAGTGACCATGACCTTTTTTTGGCACATGTTTGGCTTAGGGAAGTGCTTTGGAGCTTCTTTTCGGTCCAACCATTGAGCTGGTTGTCGATGGCTATTGTATAAAATCCACTTTTTATTGCACATCACAATCTGATTGAGAAATGGTTCGTTGTTGTTGCGTACAAGAGAAGCCAACACTTCAAAACAACGATTTTTTCGATTTTCCGTCAGCTCATGAAGCACCCACTTACTGAGTGTTTCACCTTTCCAATTTGCTTCAAATGTTGAACGACTGTACAATGGTGGACCTTGAATTCTTTGGCAACTTCACATGTAGCTGTAAGAGGATCAGCTTCAATGATTGCTCTCAACTGGTCGTTGTCAACTTCCCATGGCCGGCCACTGCACTCCTCATCTTCAAGGTTCTCATCTCCTTTGCAAAACTTCTTGAACCACCACTGCACTGTATGTTCATTAGCAGTTCCTGGGCTAAATGCATTGCTGATGTTATGAGTTGTCTCCACTGCTTTACGACCCATTTTAAACTCGAATAAAAAAAATCACTTGAATTTGTTTTTTGTCTAACATCATTTCCATAGTCTAAAATAAATAATATAAAATAAACAGCAAGTAGTAAGTCATTAGCAAAAAAACATAAAGCGAGAAATCACATTAAAATGATGTATAACATAACCACATTTAAGAATGTATTCCAATAGCAAATAGCAAATTTCAACAATGCTAACACCATGATTACTTTTGCACCAACCTAATGTTTCAAAACAAAAAATTGATTATAATAGCAATATTAGTGCTTTTAAGGAATGAGGATAAAGAAAATGACTTCAAATATATCTGATGAAAATAACTCGTAGCCTGTTTTGGCCACCTTTTAGTAAGTGTCATGATTAACAATGCTTAAGATAAGTATCACTTAACACTTGCATAAACTGTTACTGAATGCACTTTTCATTTGGATTCAATGAGGTCAAGAAAAAAATTCCCTTGCTGAAACTCTCTAAGCAGCAAAAGACTGAAATATTCTGACTGCTGTACCAAAATAAATTACGTGCAGATGAATAGGCTTAGTTTTTAGATTAAAGAAACTGTGGCCCTGGCTCCCAAAAAAGTCCTACTATAGAGCTAGGCATGGTGGTGCGCCTATAGTCCCAGCTACACAGGAAGTGAGGGCAAGAAGATCACTTGGGCCCAGGAGTTCAAGTTCAACCTGGGCAACAAGGTGAAACTCTAAAGTCTCTTAAAAAAAAAAAAAAAAGTCCTACTCTAATGTAGTGTTTCTCAATCTTGTTTTCCTAATGCCCAACCCTCCCCATGAAATTTTAACGTCACAGATATTCTGTCTGTTTATGTACTGTATGTATACACATATATATCTGTGCTTTATAAATTAAAACAGATTTTTTCACCCCAAAAAACCAATTCCACCCCCTTCTTCTTTTAAAGGAATATGTGAGAAAACATTCTCCAGGGTGAAAAGATTGTGTCCAGTAGAGAAAGCAGAATGGCTTAACCTGAGCTTCCCAACTTAACCTGCTGAGTCTCCTTTTGTTACCTGTAGTCTCGCCTTTTCTTATCCAGCTCTTCTTCTGAGAGCCAGACTTACTTGTGTAGTTCTGATGCAAGTCCCAAAATAAGGCATGTGTCCATAACTCAGGAGGGAAATTCCAGTAAAAATCCTCTGGATTATATCGCTCCCACTCCACTAAACATTATGGAGACATACCTAGAGTTTCTATATGTAAAGTAGGTATTGCGGTAAGCTTGAAAAATGTTTCTGGAGTAAGGACAGGAAAGGGAAAAATAGCATGGTGTGGATGTTAAGGTAAGAACACAATGGAAGATAATTTTTCTGTTTTTATCATGCCAACCAACAATAGTGTATTGTTTAAAACAGTTCTGATTTCGAGATGCTTTAAGGTCCCTGAACTTTCTAGTTCTCTGTCACCAGGCTTGATTTAAACACAAATTTTTTAGTAGTTCCTGATCTATTCTTGAGGCTAGCTGTACAAAACTCATAAAAATAACAGTCTCTAAAATAAAAACAATACAGCAAAACTATTTTTCCCATAAACTCTACTTTGACATACACTGTACCTCTCCCTTACGCACTGTAACCTATCAGTCATTTGTTTTAATTTTTTTTTTTATTTCAGAGTACTATGGGGGTACAAACACTTTGGTTACATAAATTGCCTTTGCAGCACCTGACAAGCGTGCCCATCCCCCAGACAGTGAGCACCGCATCTGTTAGGTGTGGCTTTACCCATCCCTTTCTCCCCCTCCCACCTGCCTGACACCCTATGAATGTTGCTTCTCATATGTGCACATTAGTGTTGATCAATTAGTATCAATTTAATGGTAACAGTTGTGCTTTAAGTCTTATTCTTCTACCCTAAAACCTGATGTAGTCACCCCTTCCTTCCCTTTGCATGCAACTTGAGTGTGGATGTCATAATATCACCAGGGTCTCTCTTCTCGGATCTGTCCTCTGCACACTGAATCTTCCTATACATTACATTCTGACCATATTACTAACCTGAAAAAAAAATCCCCACTGTCCATGGGGTAAAATCTAAACCTTTGGGCTGGCATTTAAGGTTCTCTGTAAACAATCATCAATGTCTTTCACTTCTTATTGCCTAAGACAAATGAACCTACTATTTCCCACACAGGCCTACTACTTGAACATCATTGTTGCTTTCATACGTTCTTATATGAAATAAATATTCTTAGAGCTAAAACACGGATCAGACACACAGGATTGAGAATAAGAAAGAAACTGCCGATTAATAAAATAAAAAGTCCTTTGTCATTTGTATTTTTATTTTGGAGCATTATCTTTCAATGTATAAATATCTAATCTGTCCAATATAGTCAGCCTCAAGCCCATAGTATGGTTCTAAAATATTAAAGAGTAGCTAAGCAATCCATGATTAATTTAAAAGAATTTTTTTATAGGCACATGATTAACTTCTTAAGAATAATTATCGTAAGTGATGTAACAACTCTATTCACGATGGCAACACACACAGAGCAGCGCTGAATAAACAAGTGGTGGTGAGGGATCTACTGAAGCACTCAAGGGAGACAGGAAAAGCTGACAGGCAAATCATTTCCCTAACGTCCTGCCACTCTATGATGAAAGATAAAGAGGAAGAAAACGCCTCTCCTACCTCTTGAGACAAAAAAAACTAACGTCCAAAATCTGACAGGAAAGAAGATTCATAAAATGTAATTTTAGAGATCCACAAAAGAATAATGGAATGGGGTCTTACTGGTACCTTTTCATACTTTTAAAATTTGGCTCTACAATTTTATATGTGTTGTTCTCATGAAAACAAAGCATAATTAATGCCTTATTTCCTCACTATGAATTTCTCTATTTACCAATCTTAGTATTTTTCATTGTGTTGGAAAAGGAATGAATTTTCCCATTTAGAAGAGTTTCTCCTATGAGTTATTACCTAATTAATCATTCTTCTCTGCATTTACATCCTATTTGAATAACTAGCACTATAAACAATACTACAAATGCGTGATTATAAGTAACTTTAAAATTCTGACTTTAAACCACAAAAAGAAAAAAGATTCAAGAGACCCATAACAAAGTTATAACACCTTATCGGAACTTCAAAGCAAAGCTCCGAAGTACACATGTGTGAGTTCTATTTCATTATCAAGCTCTGCCGTAAGCTCTGCCCTCTTGATCCATTTTTAATTTTTTTTCAAAATGGGTCTCAAGGGTTGGCAGTCATCTTAAGACCACAGGAACAAACCCGTAATCTGACAAAAATCAGGTTTACTTATACATTGCAACGAGGAAAACTACATATCAGAGGAATCTTAGACCATTTCACCAAATAAAGGAAAAGATATAGTTATTGTAAGATTTTAGGGAAGAGTGGAATTGAGGTGAAATTTAAATGAAGCAGTGATCTGCTAGGCTTAGAGCAAAGCAACGCTGTGCATAAAGGGGCCTACTTCAGGCCTGGACTGTAAAGCAAACCCAAGGTCCTGTTTCCTTGTAAACCAGAAAGTTAAGATGGATACGAATGCTGTGCCCCGCACCTGAAGCTCAGCACTGGAGCTATAAATCAAGACTGCTTCTTTTCATCAAAGTGATTTAGATTCTCCAGGAAAAAGTGGAATCTTTTATTCTTGCTGAAACAGGTTGAGTATCCCTAATCTGAAAATCTGAAACACAAAATGTTTCAAAGTCCAAAACTTTTTGAGTGCTGACATGATGCTCAAAGGAAATGCTCACCGGTGCATTCTGGATTTTGAATTTTCAGGTGAGGGATGCTCAACCGTTATGATGCAAATATTCCAAAATCTAAAAAAATCCAAAATCCAGAACACTTCTTGTCCCAAGCATTTCAGATTAGGCATACTCAACCTGTATAATTACACACAGCCAAGTTTCTGACAGTCTATGGTTTTCAAGAACAAAGTTTCTCTGTGAGTAAACAACCCAGAGTCACTCAAAGGATTTGTTACAACACTTCACAGCTTCACCATTCTTGGGAGAAACTGTTTCCTGTTAAGTTTGAGGCTTTATCTGTATCTGCTATTCCACCTGATAAACAGCCAGGCAGATTTCTACTTTCTCAATTAGTCACCTGAGATTCCTGTGACCTAAGATTCCTATTCTATTTTATGTCAGAGTGTGAAGAACATACTGTTCATAAAGGAGTTTATCTGCTGGGTTTATCTTTTGGTTTGTTTATCATGCATCAATTTCTTCAAAGATGTCCAATATGCACTGGTTGTGAAGAAATATTTATATCTTACCTAATGAAGTTCATTTACTCACATAATGTGCAGAAAAATCACTTAGCTTGTTAAGTAATATCTCTACCACCAAAGAATTTTCATTTACTATTAATAGTTCTCTCATTGTGTACATTGCCTTTTCACTTTGTTGATATTATTTTCTAGGACAAAAGTTCTGAATTTTGATGTAATTCAATTCATCTAGTTTTTCTTTGGTCACTTATGTTTTTCATGTCTTATGTAAGAAAGCGCTGCCTATTCCAAGGTTGCAAAGATTTATTCCTGTTTTCTTACAAGAGTTTTACAGTTTTAGCTCTTACATGTAGAAGTATAATCCATTTTGAATAAATTTCTGTGTGTGGTGTAAGGTAGGAATCCAATTTCATTCTTTTGCCTGTGGATATCCAGTTGTCCCAGTACCACTTATTAAAAAAATTATTTTTACCTCATTATCTTGTTTTGGCACCCTTCTGAAAAATCAACTGACCATAAAGGTAAGGGTTAAGTTCTGGTTCTCAATTCTAGTCCATTAATCTGTATGTCTGTCTTTGTGCCAGTACCGCAACGTCTTGATTACTGCAGTTTTGTAGTAACTTTTGAAATGAGGCAGTGTACGCCCTCCAAATTTGTTCTTCTTTTTCAAGACTGTTTTGGCTATTCTGGGCCTCTTGAATTTCCACAAGAATTTCAGCATCAGCTTGTCAATTTCTGCAAAAGAGCAAGCTGGGATTGTGATAGAAATTGGATTGAATTTGTAGATCAATTTTGGGAGTATTGCCAACTTACCAATATTAAGTCTTCCAATCCATGAATACAAGATGTTTTTCCACTTATTTAAATCTTTTTTCATTTCTTTCAACAGTGTTTTGTAGTTTTCAGTATACAAATCTTGCATTTCTTTTGAGAAAAAAAGGCATCCAGATTGGAAAGGAATAAGTAAAACTATTTGCAGATGATATGTTCCTGTATGTAGAAAATCCTAAGGAATCCACTAAAAAACTACTTCAACTAATAAACAAG
The DNA here is from genome assembly GCA_963575035.1 of Avahi laniger. Taxonomy (NCBI): domain Eukaryota; kingdom Metazoa; phylum Chordata; class Mammalia; order Primates; family Indriidae; genus Avahi; species Avahi laniger. Next base: position 53,427 of record CAUYSK010053196.1, read on the forward strand.
TTCAGCAAGACTGCATGAGATAAGCTTAATATACAAAAACCAACTGTATTTCTATATACATGAGCAATAAATATTGCGAAAATAAAGTTATGAAAATAATTCTAATTTTAATAGCATCAAAAAAAACGAAATAGTGAAGTATAAATTTATTCAAAAAATACAAGACTTGTGCACTGAAAACTACAAAACATAGTTCCTGAGAAGAATATGTATCTGCTATTCTTGATGGAATATGCTATAGATGTGTTAGGTCTAGTTAGTTTATAGTTATTGCTATTTCCTTGTTGATATTCTGCCTAGTTTTATCAATTATTAAAAATGAGGTATTAAAGTTTTCAACTATTATTATTGAATTATCTGTGTCTCCCTTCAACATGCCATTACAAAAGAAAAGTACAGATTCCTTTTAAGATTATTGCTTCTAACAAAGCTTACGTTTTCTTGATATTTTATAAATAACATTTTAGTTCCAGAGGTCTTCACAATAAAATATTAGCCCACACTGTAAATTCTGTACATTGTTGTGAGAAAAGAGTAGAAAACAATACTTTCACTTAACAACAAAGCCCCAAAATATATGAGGTAAAAACTGACAACTAACAGGACAGGAAATTCACTAATAAGCAGTTTTTAAAATAGAGACAGGTGTACTTACCTTCGAGCAGCGCCTTGTCTAATTCCCTTAACAACTAATTTTCCTATAACTCTAATTTCTACAGAAAAGATCTTTTAATAGGTTAAAACAGATGATATACTGTTTTAAGGCAATGTTCAAATGACTGTTCTTGAATAGAAACATAGCTATGTTAATGGGTATAATAAAAAATGATTGACTGCTAACTTCAATTAGATAGATAGGACTGTACAACAATCCTATCACTGGTAACTAGTCAGTTTCTTCTTCTATTACCTACAGTGGCTCTTAAGACAACAACAGAATGTCATTTCCATTATTCTTCAGACATCCTACCTACTTAGCCCTGCCTTACTCTCAGCTAAGGGCCTAACCACCTCCATCTGAGAAAATGGAGGCCTTATGGTTAAAATCTTCTTTTACTCCTCTCTCCTCTACCTTAAAGCTAATCTATATTTGTGCCCACCCTTGGCCCTTTCAAAGATATGACTCCCAAATAGGTACTCTCCTCCTTTTCAAAAGAGGTATCTCCTAATTCTAACTCCTTTTAAGCCCTTTCAGATCCTTGCTCCATCATTCATATTCTCTTTGATGCCTTTATTCTCTCCATCAACATTGACTTCTTTCTTTCAGCCTACATACACGCTCTAACTTAATTTCAATATAAAAACTTTCCCTTAACCTTGTTTCCCTTATACTAAACCAGTTCCCCTATCGCTTTTCACAGGCAAATTTTTCAAAGAACAGTCTGAGCTTTCTCTCCTTTTCCTTTCATTCATTAACCCCCTGCAATCTATTTTTCAACCCATGACTCTGCTGCTGAAGTTACTCTTGCAAAGGTCCATACTATTCTGAATCCCAACTCAAAGGCCTTACAAATTCTCATTCTACCTGACATTTCAGCAGCATTTGATTCTAGTGACCCTTTCTTCCTTCCCAAAACTCTGATTACAACTACCAAACAATGATTTCCAAATCCATGCCTCCAGCCAAGACCTCTCTCCTGAGCTCCAGATCTGTACATCAAACGGACATTTTTATATATCTATACAATCTCTAGACACCTCATAATCGACATGTCTCAAATGGAAATACTCTCTCTCTTCATTCTACCTCCTAAATCTCTCTCAATTCCAGCCCCATTATAATTACCCTTGGGGTTCAGATTCTCGTAACAACCTTCAAATTGCCTATTGGGGCAGACTACTGGTGTCCCAAATAGCCATTCTTCCCTCCTTCTTGATCACATAGCTATCTACCTAGAGATCACATTTTCCAGCCTCTCTTGCACTTGTGTGGCCATGCAAGTTAGTTCTCAGCAATGGAAAATGAGCAGAACTGGTGTGTGACCTCCAATCTCATTTCCTTAAGAGAGAAAGTTGTTTGCCTTAAAATACCCGTCTCCGTTCCTGCAAGCTAAAGATGGACATGCCAGTGCCCTTGCCTCACATATGCAGATGAATGAGTTCTCTACTGGGTGATGGAACAGTAAGGAGAAACATGCATCCCTGAAGGACCTAATGGAATGGAACTGAACTGCCAACTTGGGCTCACCTCAGAATTGTTACATAAGAGAGAAATAAACTTCTACCTTAATTAGGTTGCTTCAGTTTTGGATTTCTTTGTTATAGCAATTAAACTGAACCCTGATGCCATTCTTAACATGTCTCTTAATTGGTCTCCCTGTTTCTAGTATTAACTTACATGCAAAATACTTGCCATATAACTGCCAGCAATCTTTTAAAACATAAGCTAAATATTGGTCTTCTCCCCAATAACCTTCATGACTCACAGCCCTGGACGTTTTGACATGGAATAGAAGGTGTCATGGTACACATTCTGGCCCTACGTATCTTTCTAGCTTCCATCCTTTACTATCTACTCCCGTCTCTGACCACATTCCCCCCAAATACAGACACTTTCAGTTCCAGCATCATTAGACTTTGACATTCTTCAACGTAACAGAAAAACAAAACGTAACCCAAAACTCTGCAATGTGAAAGACGAGGGGGTAAAGAAACTTACTTTAAAATCTTATTGGGCAACCAAAAAAAGATGTGATCAGACAATGTATATTTTATGCACATTTCATTAAAACTGTAAATCTCAAGGTTTCTTCTTCATAAAAAGCATTTGAGCATCAATTGGTTATCCAGTGGGCTAAAATGGCAATAGCACCAATACCAGTGAGATGGGGTAGATATCGTTCTCCATACTCACTGTTGTTTTCAAATACCTCTCCCTTCTTTCTCCTCCAAAAACCCAGCCTGTCTTGAAGTGCTTACCATCACAGTGTATCACCTCTTATCCCCTCTTGTTGCTATATTTCTGGAATTCTTAGCTATTTCCCCATACATATTGATACTACAGCAGCTGGCTCATTCTCTGCTCCATTACTACTTTGCTCATCATTCTTGCTGACCTCAACATTCTCATAAATGATCCATCAAAACATCCAGGCCTCATGGATACTTGACCTGCTTAGCTACAACAATCTCTACTTCAGCCATACCCCACTCACATGAGCATACTTTAAATCTTGTCTTCCTTCATAAATACACCACCTTTAAGATCTCTATTTCAAATATCCAATTCAAATGATCACCTCCAATCTTTCCAGCTAACCGACTCTAATTTTCCCATTCCCACAATTTTCCTATCTCACGGGACTGATTTCATTGGCCTTATCATTTTTTCTCTCCACACCACCTTCCTGTCTTTACTTTCCTTCCTACTCAACCCAGATTCCATGGACCAGAACTATAACTATTCCTTTACAAACACCATGCTATGGTTTGAATGTTTGTCCACACAAAACACATGCTGAAATTTAATTGCCATTATAACAGTATTAAGAGGTAGGACCTTTAAGAAGTGAAGAGGCCATGAGGGCTCTGCCCTCATGGGTAGAATTAATGTCATTATAAAAAGGCAAGTTCAGGCTCCCTCTTGTCTCTTTGCCCTTCCATTTTCTACCATGTGAGGACAGTGTTCCTCCCCTCTGGAGGATGCCACAAGAAGGCCCTCACCAAATGCCAGCACCTTGATCTTCGATTTCTAAGCCTCCAAAACTGTGAGAAAATAAGTTTCTGTTCTTTATAAACTACCCAGTCTGAGGTTTTCTGTTGCAGCAGCACAGACTAAGACATATCCTTAACTCCCACGACCCCTCTCCCTCTATCATACTTACCAAGCAAAACTGTAACAGTAATAATCCTCAACTATCCAATTTCCCCACATCTGCACTCACTTCAAATTTATGGCTTTGAATTTTAAATAAACCCTTAACAATTCCAGACAATCCTACTACAATTTATTCCAAAAAAATGAGAATTCCCATTCTCCAAGACTTATCTGCATTATCTTTTGCAACAGCAATTTCTCCTCTACTGGTTCATTCCCACTGGCACAAACACAACTTAGCATCATGTATCCTAGAAAAATCCTCCATAAACCAAAGGTCCATCTCCAGTTAATATCCATTTCTCTACTACTCTTTTCAACAAAATGTTTTAAGAGGAGAATCTTTTTTACTATCTCTACTTCCTTTCCTTCCATTCTCTCCTTATTAAGTAGCTCCACCAGTCCACTGACCTGTGATCTTATCAAAGTAAGCAAATTTGGTGTTCAACTCTCAGTCCTCATTTTCCTACACACCTCTCAGCATCATCTGACACAGTTCACTTTTCACCTTCCTGAAACACTTCTATGGGCTTCCATGCCAAAATACTCAGCAGATAATGTCTCCTACCTAGTCGTAACTGGTTACTTGTTCTCAAGTTCTCTTTGCTGGGTTCTCTTCCTCTAGCAGACCTCCAAATACTGGAATCACCCAGGGTTCTAACCTCAGCCCTCCTGTTCTTCTCTTTCTACACTTTCTTCCCAAGTGATCTCATCCCCTTCCATAGCTTCAAATACCATTCATAGGCTGATGACCTTCAAGTTTGCATCTCCACCCTAACTTCTCCCAGAGCTTCAGAGCACATGTCAAACTGCTTATTAAACATCTCCAACTGGATATCTAACGGACAAGTAAAACATACACTGTAAAACAGGACAACTGATTCCACTGTCCTTCAAGTCTTCCCCATTTCAGTAAATAGGACCTATAGTACCACTCACTTGCTCAAGCCAAAAAGCCTCCAAAAGCTTTCCACTGTGCTTCAAATACAATCTAACCTCTTTAACACAGTCTTCAGACTATCCATAATGGAGTCCTCGCCTAGTCTTCTAATGTTAGTCTACTCATGTTAGAAAAACATGAGTATAACATCACTCAGGATGTAGTCCCCTCCCTAACACTCCAAATCAAACCTGAATCTACTCAATCCTCTAGAGCTAACTATCAATTCACAAAAGAGCATACTAAATGATGCTACAGGAAGGCGATCAGGAAAATCCGGACTGAGAAGAAATTCTATAGGACACATGATCAGTTACTTCAACAAAAAATTACAAGGAAAAAAGAAATGAAGGAGGAGCCTATAGATATAAAAGGAATTTGAGACATATATTTATTTGCAATGTATGGTTTTTATTTATTAATAAGAAACTATAATTAATATTGCCAATGGTATTGTGGGGGCTTTTTTAGAATTTTATTAAGGCATATTTTAAAATCATGTAGGTTCAACCATTTCAAGTGTAAAATTCAATGTTTTTTTTTCTGAGACAGAGTCTCACTCTGTTACCCTGGCTAGAGTGAGTGCTGTGGCGTTAGCCTAGCTCACAGCAATCTCAGACTCCTGGGCTCAAGGGATCCTACTGCCTCAGCCTCCCGACTAGCTGGGACTACAGGCATGCGCCACCATGCCCAGCTAATTTTTTCTACATAGTTTTAGCTATCCAGATAATTTCTTTCTATTTTTTTTAGTAGTGACGGGGTCTCGCTCTTGCTCAGGCTGGTCTCGAACTCCTGAGCTCAAACAATCCGCCCGTCTCAGCCTCCCAGAGTGCTAGGATTACAGGTGTGAGCCACCGCGCCCGGCTAAAATTCAATGTTTTTAGTAAATATATCAAGTTGTACAACCAACACTAAAAATCAGTTTCAGAATATTTACATTATCCCCAGAAGAGCCCTCATGTCTATTAATTGTAATTCTACCCCTCTGCCCCAAACTCACCAAATTAACTCTCTGACTTTATAGATTTTCCTTTTCTGAACATTTCACATAAATGGAATCACAGAATATACAGTTTTTTGTGTCTAGCTCCTTTCACTTAGCACATTTCCTTTTTTTTTCTTTTTTGAGACAGTCTCACTCTGTTGCCTGGGCTAGAGTGCCGTGGCGTCAGTCTAGCTCACAGCAACCTCAAACTCCTGGGCTCAAGCAATCCTCCTGCCTCAGCCTCCTGAGTAGCTGGGACTACAGGCATGAGCCACCATGCCCGGCTAATTTTTTCTATTGTTAGTAGAGACAGGATCTTGCTCTTGCTCAGACTGGTCTTGAACTCCTGAGTTCAAGCAATCCTCCCACCTCGGCCTCCCAGAGTGCTAGGATTACAGGCCTGAGCCACTGTGCCCGTCTCACTTAACACATTCTTAAAGTTCACCTATGTCATAGCATGAATCAGCAATTTCTTTTTATTGCTGAATAGTATTCCATTGTATGGACATAACACATTTTCTCTATTCATTCACCAGTTGATGGGCAGGTAGGTTGTTTCCAATTCGGGGATATTATCTATAATGTTACTATGAACATTTCTGTGTGGGTAGATACACAAGAGTGGAACTGTTGGATCATTATGGCAAATTTATCTTTAACATTTTTTTTTTTTTTGCTTGTATTCCTCTATTCAATCTTGGCTGCCACAATCAGGCAGACAGAAAGCGCTAGGACATTTTTCTTGCATCTATAGTGGAAACCTTAGCAGCAGATGGTACTGCTCCAGGTCTGTCAGAGATGCATTATCTTTAACATTTTAAAGATAAATTTTTCTAAAGTGGTCGCACCATTTTACATTCCCACCAGTAGTGTATAAGAGTTCCTGTTTGTGGTTATATTTTGAGCTCTTATCCTTTAGGCATACATACAGAAATATTAAGGGCTGAAATGATACAATTTGGGAGATCTGATTCAAAATAACTGGTGGTAGGAAAATGGGTAGCTGGCACATGAAAACAAGGTTGATTCTACCATGATAACTGTAGTGGTAGCAGTAATTACAGCTACTTACTACAGTAAGTACTATAGTATATTCTATGCTAGGCACTATTTTAAGTACTTTAGATATATTAGCTCATTTACTCTCTACCTTAAGCTACCATTATTACACCTATTTTAGAAATGAGGAAACTGAGATCCAGAAAGCTTAATGTGGTCAAGCCAAGATTAGAATCAAAATAAGACAGACTTTAGAGTTTGTGTTCTTAAACACTGGACAAGGTTCACCAACAAGTAAACGTTTCTCCCAAGGTATAAGCAAATTAAAACAAAGAAATTAAATATAAAAATTCAGGTGGCTTCTATGAAAATATTTAGGGAAATCCAATGTTAACTATATTTAAGTATATATTTAATATATATGATAATGACTCCTGTTATGTCTGGGTGATAAAATATGAATGATTTTTATTTTCTTCCTCTTATTTAGTTGTAAATTCTACTTTTAATACATTGATCATGATATACACAGCAGTGTTCAAGACTGATAGGGTAACAACTCAAACTTTATGTATCAGAAAACAGCTGACTTGATGAACAATAAGACTTTTCAAGTTCCAAATTTTTGAAGGAATATTTTAAGATGCACTAAATGAGTTCTATGTCCCAGGCCCTAATCTCAGTGCTGGGGCCACAAATTTTTATTAAAATCTGAAAACAAAGAAAGGTAGGTCTAGAATGACAATGTAGCTGTGGTTAATGCTATACCAGAGCTATTTCTACATAGCAGTCATTCTAATCAGGTCAGGGGTCAGGGAAGTCTTCCTGAAAGAGAAGGTACTTAGCTGATTTGAGAGAAGGTACAAAACACTATGGGGTTTAGAATCATTTCATCAAGTAATATAGTCACTTCATGATAGTTAAAAATAAAAGCCCTGCATTAAATGCCAAATCTTTCTTTTTGTAGCTAAGATTTTGATAATTTCAAATATCCCCCTTAAATTTCCCACAAATTGAAAAGTAGAAGACTTAGAGAAAAGAAAAAAACTTGGCTGGTGATGTTAGGATGTAATTAAACTATATAAATCTATGAATATATATACCTGGAAAAGTCTTCTTTATTCATTATACTTCAGTGTGGTTTGATCAATCAGTACATCCTTAATATTTCATCTTAGCAGCACTTCTAAAAAGGCTACTGATCATCTAAATCGGGGGTGGGCAAACTATAGGGAAAGAGGGCGAACTGTAGACTGAGGCCACATATGGTCCACCAAGCCTAAAATATTTACTATCTGGCCTTTATTTTTTTTACAGAAAAAGTTTGCTCACCCTTGAAAAATCTCTGAATGGATTTCTGTTCATACTGGAGCTAAAACTTATTTTACCAATAAACTCTTGTTATCAGTTTGTGGTGGAAGAAGTCATCAGAAAGGCACTACAATTGCTGTGGAACTCAATCTAGACACTGGTGCAATTACATACTTGCTTAACAGTGGGAAGGAGAAAGAGTGGGAAGGGGTTTCTAAGACAGGATAAACAAGAGTAGTTAGCTTAGAAAGATGTGGGTTTTGAGGGAGGTAGGGGAATTCAAGGATAGAATATAGTTGAAGCAGACAAAAAATATGGAGTAGTCTTAAGGGGTTTTATAATAAGCTGCTCAAGTTGAAAGGCAACTGTTAAGACATTAACCAGGCCGGGCGCGGTGGCTCACGCCTGTAATCCTAGCTCTCTGGGAGGCCGAGGTGGGCGGATCATTCTGAGCTCAGGAGTTCGAGACCAGCCTGAGCAAGAGTGAGACCCCACCTCTACCAAAAATAGAAAGAAATTAA